>QLIY01001415.1:2480-32638 GCA_003260075.1 Phallusia mammillata | reverse complement strand
TGTTAAATTATAAGCAGGACAAGTAAACACAAACAAACACTTGATTAATTCAAAACCGATATTTTACAAGCTTGAGGGTTTGCCAGAAGTTTTTTTAAAAACCTTATTACAAATTTAAGAGTTTTTTTCCCAAAAATATCAGTTTAGCTACGACCAATACCGGTTGAAAGCTTTTTTTGAGTTAAGAAACTATCTAATCAAGTAGTTAGGTTGCTTTTAATGCTTAGAATAAACAAAAATGTTTGTTGAAAACTTATTTACCTGAGAATCTTGGCTAGTTGATGAAACATTATCTGTGACGAATGCAATGTTATTTCAAACCTATGGACGCACACCAATAAGTGTACATATATTCAATACAGTTAAAATAAAACAGTATGAACCACAGTAATTTTCAGAAGGTTTTATTTAAACTTACCATGTTTTTGGACCGTGAATGGAAGATTTCCAAATACTGCTTTTATTGCACGATTGTTGCTTTGTCTTATTTGTTCAACTTCTTTTTAAACAATTGTCGTGTGTTAGTGTTTTGTGAATTTCAGGTATAATCGATTTTTTTAAGCTTAATTACGCTGGTCTGTATGTTTCAAATCATGTTTCACGTAGTTTAGTAGACTAAATTTAATCATACAACAAACAAATGAGTTTTCGCTTTTTTTTGTGACATCCAAATGTCTTTATCAAGTTTTTATAGCTTTACCGAGTTATTATCTTTTCTTGAGATTACTAACTTTTCTAAGCGTATCGGTAAAAACAAAACGCAAATAATCTACCTTCAACTGGTAGCCCAAAAATTCCTGATGTGTTAGATGCATCGCTTGATGTGCCACTTCCGTCCTTTGATGTGTCAAAAACCTTGTTAACATTCAACAAAATAGGTGATCGCAAACAAACACAGTTATTCCAAACCCTACATTTGTACAAAGCTTGAGGTTTCGCGAGACGTTTTTTAAGACCTTATTTTAAAATTATAGAAGTAAAATTAGCTTATTCCCAAAACCAAGCAGATCACTTTAATAGAAATCCAACAAAAAAACAACTACCAAAACCGATTAAAAGCTTTTTTGAGTTACAAAATTATCTAATAAAACAATGGTTCTCAACCTCTTTGCCTTTGCCGACCCCTTTTGGAACTGACAAGCTAATCGCGGACCCCTTTGAAGGTTTTGGTCTGTTTTGGTCTTTTTTTTTTATTAATAAGCAACCCTAAAAAGGTGCAGAATGTACCAACCACGTGTGGTCCAGGAGCGAAATTTCAATCACTTGACTGGGCTGCGACTTTGGAACTCAATAGTAAAGAGTCGTTACATTGTGATGTGACGTTGTTTGCCACTGAAAATTTACCTCTGTTGCATCACAATGGGGTTAAAATGTCACAATGCATTTTGGTTTGTCGCCTATGAAAAACGATTTTAAACAAGTTTCTTGCTATTTTAAAATGCTGAGACATATTTTTGAATAGTGCTTATCAATATCGTTGTCTGCGAAGTTAGGAAGTTGTCGCGGACCCCCTGAAATAGCTTTGCGGCACCCTTGGGTGTCCGCTGACCAACGGTTGAGAACCATTTTAATAAAGTATTATTTTGCTTTCAATACACAAAAGACATTGGAATGCTTGTTGAAAGTTTATTTACCTGAGAATCGTTTGCTGGTTGAACATTATCTGTAACAAAATCGACGCAATTTCAAACCTATAGACGTTCAGATTTAGGTATTATATAATGGAGTATAAGTGAAACAAAACCAGTTCAAGGCATAAACCAGTGGTTCCCAACCTTTTTTGTTACATTCCTCCCTTTGCCTATTTTCGAACTATTCATTCCTCCCCATAAGATGAAACACAAACATAACACACAAAATTATAGCAATTTGAAATATCAACTTATTTCACGTTACTACTCAATGGGAAAATTGCTCTCGTTTCCGCCATGAAAGTAGTTGTATTCGTGGGGCAGTTCGTTTTTTACTACTCGTGTCTCTTAAATACTGCTAGTTGACTAAAACTTAGGCTACAGCTAAAATCAACCCAAGACAATGATATGCAACTAAAAATCTAGTTTACACATACTGTTTACTAACTGTTAACTGTTCACTTTTTAGGCAACTAAGCAACAGCCATATGGTCAAAAACAAAAATGTTAAAACAATGGACTTTGTTACGACAATAATCGATTAATTTAGGCGCCTGAAACATAGCATGCGGTCGTATATACAAGTAGACTTTATAATTAGGGATGTCCATTTCAGAATCCTTTGCAACCAACCGGTTTCAAATGTGAACCGTATCCAATTAAATTAATCGATATCCCTAATGCTTATGCAACAATATTTCGTAACATTTTTTTACAGTTTTTACGAACATCCTCCCCTGAATTCATAAAATTCCTCCCTAGGGAGGGATTCCTCTCCGGTTGGGAACCACTGGCATAAACCAAAGATTTTTTTAAAATCCAGCTGATTTTAACCGTTTTTTATATCTGGATATTTGAAGATATTGTATAGATTAATAACTTTTCTCAGCAAACCGTCAAAACCCAAACGCAAATAATTTACCTGCAATGAAAAACCTAGATTTCTTACCTGGTGAATTAGAGGTATCGCTTGATATGCCAGGTACGTCACTTGATATGTCAGAAATCTGTTAAATTATAAGCAGGACAGGTAAACACAAACAAACACTTGATTATTCCAACACGATATTGTACAAGCTTGAGGGTTTGCCAGAAGTTTCTGTAGATCTTATTACAAACTTAAGAGTTTTTTCCAAGAAAATATCAGTTTAGCAGAAGTTGCACAAAATACCTACGGCCAATACCGGTTGAAAGCTTTTTTTGAGTTAAGAAACTATCTAATCAAGTAGTTAGGTTGCTTTTAATGCTTAGAATAAACAAAAATGTTTGTTGAAAACTTATTTACCTGAGAATCTTGGCTAGTTGATGAAACATTATCTGTGACGAATGCAATGTTATTTCAAACCTATGGACGCACACCAATAAGTGTACATATATTCAATACAGTTAAAATAAAACAGTATGAACCACAGTAATTTTCAGAAGGTTTTATTTAAACTTACCATGTTTTTGGACCGTGAATGGAAGATTTCCAAATACTGCTTTTATTGCACGATTGTTGCTTTGTCTTATTTGTTCAACTTCTTTTTAAACAATTGTCGTGTGTTAGTGTTTTGTGAATTTCAGGTATAATCGATTTTTTTAAGCTTAATTACGCTGGTCTGTATGTTTCAAATCATGTTTCACGTAGTTTAGTAGACTAAATTTAATCATACAACAAACAAATGAGTTTTCGCTTTTTTTTGTGACATCCAAATGTCTTTATCAAGTTTTTATAGCTTTACCGAGTTATTATCTTTTCTTGAGATTACTAACTTTTCTAAGCGTATCGGTAAAAACAAAACGCAAATAATCTACCTTCAACTGATAGCCCAAAAATTCCTGATGTGTTAGATGCATCGCTTGATGTGCCACTTCCGTCCTTTGATGTGTCAAAAACCTTGTTAACATTCAACAAAATAGGTGATCGCAAACAAACACAGTTATTCCAAACCCTACATTTGTACAAAGCTTGAGGTTTCGCGAGACGTTTTTTAAGACCTTATTTTAAAATTATAGAAGTAAAATTAGCTTATTCCCAAAACCAAGCAGATCACTTTAATAGAAATCCAACAAAAAAACAACTACCAAAACCGATTAAAAGCTTTTTTGAGTTACAAAATTATCTAATAAAACAATGGTTCTCAACCTGTTTGCCTTTGCCGACCCCTTTTGGAACTGACAAGCTAATCGCGGACCCCTTTGAAGGTTTTGGTCTGTTTTGGTCTTTTTTTTTTATTAATAAGCAACCCTAAAAAGGTGCAGAATGTACCAACCACGTGTGGTCCAGGAGCGAAATTTCAATCACTTGACTGGGCTGCGACTTTGGAACTCAATAGTAAAGAGTCGTTACATTGTGATGTGACGTTGTTTGCCACTGAAAATTTACCTCTGTTGCATCACAATGGGGTTAAAATGTCACAATGCATTTTGGTTTGTCGCCTATGAAAAACGATTTTAAACAAGTTTCTTGCTATTTTAAAATGCTGAGACATATTTTTGAATAGTGCTTATCAATATCGTTGTCTGCGAAGTTAGGAAGTTGTCGCGGACCCCCTGAAATAGCTTTGCGGCACCCTTGGGTGTCCGCTGACCAACGGTTGAGAACCATTTTAATAAAGTATTATTTTGCTTTCAATACACAAAAGACATTGGAATGCTTGTTGAAAGTTTATTTACCTGAGAATCGTTTGCTGGTTGAACATTATCTGTAACAAAATCGACGCAATTTCAAACCTATAGACGTTCAGATTTAGGTATTATATAATGGAGTATAAGTGAAACAAAACCAGTTCAAGGCATAAACCAGTGGTTCCCAACCTTTTTTGTTACATTCCTCCCTTTGCCTATTTTCGAACTATTCATTCCTCCCCATAAGATGAAACACAAACATAACACACAAAATTATAGCAATTTGAAATATCAACTTATTTCACGTTACTACTCAATGGGAAAATTGCTCTCGTTTCCGCCATGAAAGTAGTTGTATTCGTGGGGCAGTTCGTTTTTTACTACTCGTGTCTCTTAAATACTGCTAGTTGACTAAAACTTAGGCTACAGCTAAAATCAACCCAAGACAATGATATGCAACTAAAAATCTAGTTTACACATACTGTTTACTAACTGTTAACTGTTCACTTTTTAGGCAACTAAGCAACAGCCATATGGTCAAAAACAAAAATGTTAAAACAATGGACTTTGTTACGACAATAATCGATTAATTTAGGCGCCTGAAACATAGCATGCGGTCGTATATACAAGTAGACTTTATAATTAGGGATGTCCATTTCAGAATCCTTTGCAACCAACCGGTTTCAAATGTGAACCGTATCCAATTAAATTAATCGATATCCCTAATGCTTATGCAACAATATTTCGTAACATTTTTTTACAGTTTTTACGAACATCCTCCCCTGAATTCATAAAATTCCTCCCTAGGGAGGAATTCCTCTCCGGTTGGGAACCACTGGCATAAACCAAAGATTTTTTTAAAATCCAGCTGATTTTAACCGTTTTTTATATCTGGATATTTGAAGATATTGTATAGATTAATAACTTTTCTAAGCAAACCGTCAAAACCCAAACGCAAATAATTTACCTGCAATGAAAAACCTAGATTTCTTACCTGGTGAATTAGAGGTATCGCTTGATATGCCAGGTACGTCACTTGATATGTCAGAAATCTGTTAAATTATAAGCAGGACAGGTAAACACAAACAAACACTTGATTATTCCAACACGATATTGTACAAGCTTGAGGGTTTGCCAGAAGTTTCTGTAGATCTTATTACAAACTTAAGAGTTTTTTCCAAGAAAATATCGGTTTAGCAGAAGTTGCACAAAATACCTACGGCCAATACCGGTTGAAAGCTTTTTTTGAGTTAAGAAACTATCTAATCAAGTAGTTAGGTTGCTTTTAATGCTTAGAATAAACAAAAATGTTTGTTGAAAACTTATTTACCTGAGAATCTTGGCTAGTTGATGAAACATTATCTGTGACGAATGCAATGTTATTTCAAACCTATGGACGCACACCAATAAGTGTACATATATTCAATACAGTTAAAATAAAACAGTATGAACCACAGTAATTTTCAGAAGGTTTTATTTAAACTTACCATGTTTTTGGACCGTGAATGGAAGATTTCCAAATACTGCTTTTATTGCACGATTGTTGCTTTGTCTTATTTGTTCAACTTCTTTTTAAACAATTGTCGTGTGTTAGTGTTTTGTGAATTTCAGGTATAATCGATTTTTTTAAGCTTAATTACGCTGGTCTGTATGTTTCAAATCATGTTTCACGTAGTTTAGTAGACTAAATTTAATCATACAACAAACAAATGAGTTTTCGCTTTTTTTGTGACATCCAAATGTCTTTATCAAGTTTTTATAGCTTTACCGAGTTATTATCTTTTCTTGAGATTACTAACTTTTCTAAGCGTATCGGTAAAAACAAAACGCAAATAATCTACCTTCAACTGGTAGCCCAAAAATTCCTGATGTGTTAGATGCATCGCTTGATGTGCCACTTCCGTCCTTTGATGTGTCAAAAACCTTGTTAACATTCAACAAAATAGGTGATCGCAAACAAACACAGTTATTCCAAACCCTACATTTGTACAAAGCTTGAGGTTTCGCGAGACGTTTTTTAAGACCTTATTTTAAAATTATAGAAGTAAAATTAGCTTATTCCCAAAACCAAGCAGATCACTTTAATAGAAATCCAACAAAAAAACAACTACCAAAACCGATTAAAAGCTTTTTTGAGTTACAAAATTATCTAATAAAACAATGGTTCTCAACCTGTTTGCCTTTGCCGACCCCTTTTGGAACTGACAAGCTAATCGCGGACCCCTTTGAAGGTTTTGGTCTGTTTTGGTCTTTTTTTTTTATTAATAAGCAACCCTAAAAAGGTGCAGAATGTACCAACCACGTGTGGTCCAGGACCGAAATTTCAATCACTTGACTGGGCTGCGACTTTGGAACTCAATAGTAAAGAGTCGTTACATTGTGATGTGACGTTGTTTGCCACTGAAAATTTACCTCTGTTGCATCACAATGGGGTTAAAATGTCACAATGCATTTTGGTTTGTCGCCTATGAAAAACGATTTTAAACAAGTTTCTTGCTATTTTAAAATGCTGAGACATATTTTTGAATAGTGCTTATCAATATCGTTGTCTGCGAAGTTAGGAAGTTGTCGCGGACCCCCTGAAATAGCTTTGCGGCACCCTTGGGTGTCCGCTGACCAACGGTTGAGAACCATTTTAATAAAGTATTATTTTGCTTTCAATACACAAAAGACATTGGAATGCTTGTTGAAAGTTTATTTACCTGAGAATCGTTTGCTGGTTGAACATTATCTGTAACAAAATCGACGCAATTTCAAACCTATAGACGTTCAGATTTAGGTATTATATAATGGAGTATAAGTGAAACAAAACCAGTTCAAGGCATAAACCAGTGGTTCCCAACCTTTTTTGTTACATTCCTCCCTTTGCCTATTTTCGAACTATTCATTCCTCCCCATAAGATGAAACACAAACATAACACACAAAATTATAGCAATTTGAAATATCAACTTATTTCACGTTACTACTCAATGGGAAAATTGCTCTCGTTTCCGCCATGAAAGTAGTTGTATTCGTGGGGCAGTTCGTTTTTTACTACTCGTGTCTCTTAAATACTGCTAGTTGACTAAAACTTAGGCTACAGCTAAAATCAACCCAAGACAATGATATGCAACTAAAAATCTAGTTTACACATACTGTTTACTAACTGTTAACTGTTCACTTTTTAGGCAACTAAGCAACAGCCATATGGTCAAAAACAAAAATGTTAAAACAATGGACTTTGTTACGACAATAATCGATTAATTTAGGCGCCTGAAACATAGCATGCGGTCGTATATACAAGTAGACTTTATAATTAGGGATGTCCATTTCAGAATCCTTTGCAACCAACCGGTTTCAAATGTGAACCGTATCCAATTAAATTAATCGATATCCCTAATGCATATGCAAAAATATTTCGTAACATTTTTTTTACAGTTTTTACGAACATCCTCCCCTGAATTCATAAAATTCCTACCTAGGGAGGGATTCCTCTCCGGTTGGGAACCACTGGAATAAACCAAAGATTTTTTTAAAATCCAGCTGATTTTAACCGTTTTTTTATATCTGGATATTTGAAGATATTGTATAGATTAATAACTTTTCTCAGCAAACCGTCAAAACCCAAACGCAAATAATTTACCTGCAACGAAAAACCTAGATTTCTTACCTGGTGAATTAGAAGTATCGCTTGATATGCGAGGTACGTCACTTGGTATGTCAGAAACCTGTTAAATTATAAGCAGGACAAGTAAACACAAACAAACACTTGATTAATTCAAAACCGATATTTTACAAGCTTGAGGGTTTGCCAGAAGTTTTTTTAAAAACCTTATTACAAATTTAAGAGTTTTTTTCCCAAAAATATCAGTTTAGCTACGACCAATACCGGTTAAAAGCTTTTTTATTGAGTTAAGAAACTATTAATCAAGTAGTTAGGTTGCTTTTAATACGTTGAATAAACAAAAATATTTGTTGAGAACTTATTTACCTGAGAATCTTGGCGAGTTGATGAAACATTTTCTGTGACAAATGCAATGTAATTTCAAATCTATGGACACACACCAATAAGCGTAATTGTATTTATGACAGTTAAAATGCAACTGCATGAACCACAGTGATGTTAAAAAGTTTTTGTGTGTTTCACATCCTTTAGAAATTGTCTAAGATTTAATATGTGACAAAACGTAGACTGCGATTGCGTTGCGTATAATTTTCCCTATAGTTCCAATCGTGAATCTTCCTCAAAAACCTACTTTTTTACCGAGTCTTTTTGTATCTGGTAAACGATGTTTAGGTTCAAACCTCCGCTGTTATTACAATTTGTTTGCGGGTTTTTTCATCCCTGTTCGGTTTATGTATTAGCCACTTCTTGTTTCTTAATATACGTTTATTTATAGTTCTACATACCATCGTATAGTTAAACAGTACAAACAACTAAAACAAAATTCAAGAATAAAGTTTTCGAAATTTTGCAAACATTTAGCTGATTTTTACCTAGTTTTTTGGACAAGTAAATTTAACTTTTTTGTTTGGATTACTAACTTTGCTAAACGAAGGGTTAAGAACAAAACGAAAAAAAAATTGGCTTAAGAAACAACTAGAAATTCTTACCTGATGAGTTTGTTTCATCGCTTGATGTGTCATTTATGTCACTGGAAGTGTCAGAGACCTGGTAAACATTTAGCAAAACTGGTAACAGCAAACAAACACTTAGTTATTCTAAATCCGATATCTGTATTAGCGTGAAAAGTTAAGCAGAATTTGCATGATTTTAATTATCAACCACCAATATCGACTGGAAATTGGCTTAAGTTAAAAACAAATACTAATGAGGTCATTAGTTTGCTTCTTCAAACACAAAACAGTAATGTTTGTGAAGAAATTATTTACCTGAGAATCTTGGCTGGTTAGTGAAACATTATCTGTAACAAACGCAACACAATTTGAAATCTAACGAAGTGACCAATAAGTGTAATTGTATCTAACATAATGGAAACGAATCTGCATGAACCAAAGTGACATTCAAAGGTTTTGATCAAACGTACCAAGTTTTTCAGATGATGATTGTCGATTTTCTTCTCTATTTCCTGTAGAAAGAAGCTGGTCTTGCCTTCTTTGATCATCTGGTTTATAAATAGTTTGTCATGAGTTAGTTTATTGCGAATGTTAATTATAGTTAATGTTATGAAGTTGAATTATGTTTGTCGGTGTGCTTCACATCCTTTAGAAACTTACTAAGATTTAAAAGGTGGCGTAACGCATACTGCGCTTTTGTTTTGTATAGGTTTCTCTATAATTTTTATTGTGAATGTTCTTCAACATGAAAATTTTATGCAGAATTTCGTAGGATTGTTTATTTCCAGAAACTAATCTGGATTTTTTATTTAATAATAACTGTGGTATTTAAACACGCCACGCATTACTGACAATGATTATGTATAAATTTGTACCGATATGAACAGACTGCATTTTGGTCTCTGGAACTCTTGTCTGAAAGTAGATGCGATTTGGGTTGGCAACAATGTTGTCTTTGATCGGTATATCTACACATAAAGTCATATACAGTAGTCGATGCGTTTTTTCGCAACGTCGTCGTTTAAAAAAAAACTTGAAAGAATGATCTTGTAGCGACCTCACTACCGTGTTCGCTTATGCGCACCGAAGCATGCAATTTGCCTTTTTCTTTTAATCGCCATTGCGTACTCTATCTCTCTCTTGCACGTTTCTAACATGACTCGGACATGGCGGCGCTGCTCAATAAAGCGTGTTGAAAAAAATAAAAATAAATAAAGCTTCGACCGCTTCACTAGTAACCCCGCGACTCTCAAACGTTTTCGAAGGTCATGGGACACGCTGTACGTCTCCCACGTGATCGCTAACTCAGCTTTGTTCCAGACTGTGGCAGATAGAACAAAGTTTCTTCAAGTCGACTGAACTTCATCTCAGCACACTGGAATAAGCTACAGCAGTGTTACTAATTTGGTTGTTGGAACGATCTCTGCAACAGATGCATATCTAGTACAACGCCGACTTCAAGCATTTGTGATTTTCTGGCACAAACAAGCACTATTGCACGTGCCTTTGGACATTTGAATTGTTTAAACGGCAGCTTGCACTAGTTGAGTACAAAGCGCACGCACAACACTTGTTTCAATCGATTGCTCTACCCGACACGACCGTGCAGCGCGACTCCTGCACTTGCCCTGGGATATTCGATTTGTTTTGCCTGATGAGGACCCGACTGGTCTTCATTATGTGGCTAAAAAAGCAACCATGTTGTGGCCATTTCGTGCACCTTAAGCTTGCTCATACCAACACTTTGCTCTTCCACGCTACGTCATTCTGCAGTGGCCCTAGCAAACACGTTCAGCGCGCCTCCCGAACAAGCCTTCCGAACACACCTCTTCAGGCAATAAAAACCAACTCGTTTTTTGGATGAAATCCTTGCTCCGCCCGGAAACCGCCAGTCATCTGTCCTCAACGAACACTGTTCCCGCGGCACATGCCGGAGGATAATTGATTGGATTTTCGGCCAAGCAAGTACCGACTGTTCTTCGTAAATTGACTCAAAGGGCAGTTGAAATTTCTCTCCGTGTGATGTTACGTTACCCACAGGCCATCGTAACACATGCCTGCTTCTGGAGAGGGATCCTGTAGTGACCCCACTACCGTGTTCGCTTATGCGCATCGAAGCGTGCTATTTGCTTTTTTATTTTTATTCGCTATTGCCTCTTTATAAACGCCGGTTTCGCGTTGCTTTATCTCTCTTACACGTTTCTAACATGACTCGGACATGGCGCCGCTGCTCAATAAAGCTTCGACCGCTTCAATCTTGTATTTATTTTTAAAAAACTTACTGGCATCAATAGAGTGATCTTTTGACGTAATAACGTCTCCTCCTGCGACGTTAAAGGACATGTTGGTAAATGAGCTGTTGTTAAAATTCATACCTACAGCTGCAAACAAAGTAATGTAAATAAGACAGACTAAGACGCCCTAAGAAGGCATTCTTACAGGTTTGGGACTCTTGACTCTGAAATGGATTCATAGAAAATTCATTTTCCATAACTTTTTTCCCGTCAGTTTCGATCACAATTTTATATTCAAAATTATTCAAATCGTTTGGTAAGGTTTGCTTTAGTTTTATTTGTATGTCACGAAAAGACTTTAACTCTACTAAACGTAGCTTTTTTGGATTGCATTCGATGCCTGGTGGACTTTTGTCAATCTCCACAGTAGCTGTTTTTGATCTGAACAAAGTTGGAAATTGTATGACGAAGAAAATATTAACTAGCGTTAAACGTTTTTTGCATTGATTCAATACAACTACTTTTTTTGTTAAAAATTTTAAACTTAATCAGTCGTGTTTTTTTAGAATTTTAAACTTACTTAGTTTTAAATAATTCCCTTGCAACCGATGTTCTGTTCAATACAGAAATGTTGAACATTTTTTTTCCAACTTTGTCGTAAATGGAAATAAACATATGTCCGGTTTTCGATTGGTGACAGATCGAATCTTCAGCCAGATGACACTGAAAAGCCCATGTCTTAACCGGTGGAAGTTTTCCAATATGCTTGACCATGTACCTGTTGCAATGCGAAATGTGTTAATTAGGATATGATATATCTTATATATCATTTAACGCAACGAGACTTGCCGCATTAATTCAGATATGCGGAAAATTAGACATGATTTGCCTTTTACTTTCAAATCAGAGTTTTCGTGTTTCTTCCAATTTAAATTATCCAAGCTTTGCATCACCTATTAAAGTTTGTAAGTCAATTTCAAGAATTTCGATACAAAACATACACAACACATACTTCAACCTCATCGAGATTATTCGGGTCGCCGCAAAATGGTACAGTGACCGGAACACGATTCTTCAATCGAAAACCATTTGGTTCCATTTGAAGCATAGGGCTCAGCTGGTCCTAAAATAAACCAAACATAAAAAACCTGCAGTTTCGTCGCACATTGTTTACCGGATTGTTCTCATTGCCATAACAAGAAATGATATTGACTGTTGTTGGTTGGTCCAATGTGTCTTTCGGAATGTCAACAGTACAATCATCAACTTCAAGTCTAGCTCCCTCTGATGCAACAACTCTTGACGTGTCGTTTTCAAACTCGTAGTCGTCCTAACAAAAACAGTTTGTACACCCAGAAAATTTAAACTAGGTCACAATAATGTAATAACCAATATCCCACTAATACTTAAATAGAGATGTATCAAAATGTTAAAAACACAACACCAAAAAAAAAACGTTTTTAAAAGAGCTAATTTTTTGGTCAGTGTGGATATTTGTTTTGCCGGTGTTCAAAAATTAATACAAAAGCTTTTAGAACTTCCTCCTTTTTAGGAACAAATGTTCCCCAAAACATAAAAATATCAGAAACAATATTTTAACACTTTTAATTCAAGCATGTCAAAAATGCACCTTCTGCTTAAGTTTTAATGAAAGAGAGACGAGTTTTACACACAACACTAACAGCTGTAAGCCAATATAGATTCGTAAACAATCATGTGTCATTGAAAACACAAAAGCAACAAACCAGTAAAAGCAAAAATACTTACAGCGTCTTTCAGAGGTTTAAGTTTAAAATTTAGAATTTCAATTACTCCTCTAGAAAGCCCTCGGGTCATTGTATATTGATTACTATCTTTGATGTTGTGCAGACAAGAGGCAAACTTTTCTGCGCCTTCTTTACCGAAATGATTTTCGTCCAATGCTACATACTTTATCTGAGAAAACATGAACGAGTAAAGCACAAAACCAGCATTAACATATGTGCCACGAGATATGTAAATAGCGTGCATTAAAATAAACTACAAAGTAAGGTAACTTTAAATTTCTTCTTTTCTATATGAAACAATGTTACAACACAAATAAAAAATAACTGTTAGCAAGATTTTTTGTTTTTTAGAGCTACCAAATGTAATTTCGAACACTTTACCTGATACACTCTTTTGTCAATGGCTGATGACAAGTTGATGATGCCACCATCAGTGATTTCACAGTTTGTAATATCAAGTTCATCAATGTTGTGTATACAAGTTGCTAAATATTTAGCCCCTTTGTTTCCTATACAATTTCCCCAGAGAGACAAGTTTTCCATCTGATAAATTATTTCAGTCAATTAAACCAACATCGCAGGGACAAATGTTAATGCGTTGTATAAAAAAGATAGATTTAAATATTTTCCACACATTTAATGCCTACCATTTTTACTGAGCTATTGTATTATAAACATTAAGTAAAAGCAGTTGATTTTAAACATTTTTTCAACTAAAACTGCAATGCAAGTTGAAAGATAATGGATAATAATAAACTGTTTGTTGCAACGTTTAAAATAAAACAACAAAAACACAATATGTTGGGGGCTTGTTGAAGGTGTTTCTTTTTTACCAATTTTGCAAATCGACTCAAAGTAACGCAAACGATTTCCACATACAAATCCCACTTTACCGGTTTTTCCAGCTTGCTGATAGCTGATGACAATGCTCTAGTTCCTTTGCTGGTAATTCCACAGTTGTAAAGATAGAGTTGGTCGATATAAGGTATGCAAATTGCTAGAGCAACTGCTCCATCATCTTCAATTCGATTGCAGCTGAGCGTTAGTTGTCTTATCTGTAAAGCAATTGCTAGGTAAGAGCTTATCTGTAAAGCAATTGCTAGGTAAGAGCTTATCTGTAAAGCAATTGCTAGGTAAGAGATTTCTGTAAAGCAAAAGCAACTTCTAGGTAAGAGCTTTACACATTATGACATTTAACAACTGACAAAACGTTTGAAAAAATAGCCGTATCGCTCTTAAGGCCATTATACTTCTATTAGGGCCATTATATTTGTCTCTAGAAGTATAAGCGGAACGTGCATAGCAATCTAAACTATAATTGAACTTATAAATTCCAAAATTCCTTCATTTGATTATTTAAACGTTTTGACAAAACTATTGTCATTATCAGTTATTTTCAATTTACACATACTTCATGTTATGGTTAACCACACCATTTGCTACAAAATATATATATGTTCATATCATATACAAGTTTTTAACCTAATTTTAATCGGGCCCCCCCCCCCCCCCCCCCCCCCCCCCCCCCCCCCCCCCCCCCCCCCCCCCCCCCCCCCCCCCCCCCCCCCCCCCCCCCCCCCCCCCCCCCCCCCCAAAAAAAAATACTTTCTAATTCATTAAATTATGTACGTTATTTCTTACAAAGGAGTAAAAATGCCATTTACGGAGTGCAACGTGCATACCGGGTTTGCCCGTTTGCTTATGGCTGATGACAGTGCTCTTGTTCCATTGCTGGTGATTCCACACTTTAAAAGCACGAGTTGCTCGATTTTGTGAATGCATGTTGCCAACGCTCTAGCCCCATCATCGTGGATTGGGGTAAATTGAAGTGACAACTTGTTCATCTATGGTGTAATTTGGATAATGCAATTTTGACAAAAATAAAAGAAATAAACACTGCAGGCTTTCAAAGTTTATCTGTTTGACGAACAATTTAGAGTTAAAGTCATAACAAAGCGACAACAATTTTACCCAATAATCGCTGTATACATAAGATCTGCGGCTACTAACGTGAAAACACGTCATGCTTAGTTGGCAATATACCAATAGATTGCGTAAAAAGCACAGTTCGTTAAATTAGGTGTTACTCAGGGTTAGGAACTAAATCTAAAATTAAGAACTATGTTTTTAAGTCAGTAAAATTCCTATTCTCCCAATAAAAGTCAATGCCATACGCACCACCTATTAGTACAGCTTTGTGTGATGCCACACGTTGGTAGTTTCTTCCTAAATCTACTGGATAAACGACATTTTGAATTACTTTACAATCTTTCGACCATGTATGTACCCAATGACAAACAATAAGGCATGCATCTTACATTAATATACCGATCACTGCTTACTGCAATTTTGTCACAAATTATTTCGCTGATTTTTGTATGCTAAGCAGTGGTGATGTTTACTTACTGGTTTGTCCACCCCCCCCCCTCACTGCTTACTGCAATTTTGTCACAAATTATTTCGCTGATTTTTGTAGACTTTTGTATGCTAAGCAGTGGTGATGTTTACTTACTGGTTTGTCCGAGTTATCAATTCCTGCAGAAAGATGTCGAATGTTGTCTGCTGAGACATGACAGTTCCGAAATTTCAATCTATCTACCTTGTGTAGATATTTGGTCAGGATTTTTAGAGAACCCTGAGCCTACACAAAATCAACAATAAAGCAAAAGTGTTTTTTTCTAGAAATTTAGTGGTAGATTTTTTTTCTAAATTTGATAATCATAAAGCTGTCAAATCTTTGTTCGTTTTCTGTTACAAAATCTTGTGTGTATTACTAAACTTTTTTAAGGAAAATGTTTTTTATGTCGAGAAAAACATTTTACTGACATAATGTTTCTATTTGACTTACCAGTTTGACACGTGAGAAATGTAAGATGTGAGTTGATTTTGACTGACAGATTAAATCCGTCAAACCAGCCATCGCTGAGTTTGGAAAATAAGATTTAGTACAAGAGCGAGCAGGCAAGCTGACTTCAACATCCGACGATAAAAAGTGATGTGCTATTTTTTTGACGATTTCTTGCTTTTGCACTTCGTGCACCCAGGAGTAACAATTTAGTTCGTTTTTGTGCGACTTGGTTTGTATAATGTAAGAAATAAGTAAGATAGTTGTCAATAGTTGTGTTCTACCCTCCAACTTTGCGTTCTTTAGAACTTTACCAAGTTCCATTTGGATTTGTGGATTAAGAAAACCAAACATGTATTGGATGACTGGGCAACTCTTAGCCGAAAACTCTTTCACAAAACTATACACTTGTTGCTTCGGAACGGAAAGTGCTGCATGTAACGCGGCAAAGTAAAACTTCCAAACATCGTGAGTAAAAACATCATTCTTTTTCAAAATATTAATTTCAAAATGGGCTGCTTTGTCATGATATGTTGACTTAAACATTGACAAATCCCCATAATTTTCCTCTGGCCCTGCTAAATTGCGCGTCTGGTCCCATGCCAAACGTGCTAGTCCTTCAATGTTTAAAACTCGTTCTTTCATTTGACTAAATTCAATTAAAATTTTTGTTAATATTTCGGTGTCAGTTTCAAATTCTTCGTCAGGATGTTTTAAAATTACATAGATAATGATCCTACGCATGTACTCGTCATTGCATGCTTCAAGTAAAACTGGATGTTCTTCCAAATATCTGTAAACTTTCTTCCAGTTATGGCCGCAAATTTCATGACAAATTTCTGAAAATACATGTTTAAACCAACCCTGATCACCCACGTATCATATATATATTACAATACTAATACGCAGCGTTTTTATAAGATATGATTTTAAGTCAAGCAAAGTTATTAGTTGTTACTTTTTTTATCGGGACGCGTTCTTTTCGAGTAGAATTGAAAAGTCAAGGTGTGCTGTTTTTTCTGAGTGTTGCAAGATTATGTGAAGTGTGTACAAATTGTTTATGTACATGTTTTGTCACAAGGTTCGAACCAAGGACACTTCCTGGGGACGAATCCCGATCCCGGTTTTTATGTCCCCCCCCCCCCGAAACGACACACAAATACCAACAAAGGTACATATACGACAGGGAAAAATTAATACTGATAAAATTGCACTTTAGGTCAGTTTTGGTGCTGAACGCAGACACATGTTCACAAAAACACATAGTTTGCAAACAAACGTATGTTTTTTTTTTATTGGATAAAGATGGCGGCGATAACACGGAAGACCCCCCCCCCGAATCCCGATCCCGGTTTTTATGTCTGTATATGCGTCAGGCGCGCCACACCATTCGGCCAAGTTCCTGCCCCTGATTATGTAAAGTGTGTGCCAAGTGTTTCACTGTTCAGACTTTCGCCGCCTAGCGGAATGATTAGCGCCTGATAATTCAAACGACACTTGGGGTGTGGCGTTTTTCTATACGCATTCGACCTTTCAGTGCAATGTTGTTGTATTCTCTTTAGTCTACGCCGCTACAGAATTTATCAGACTCCGATAGGTGAAATATAGAGCAATCAGCTTCCTTCCGTGTTATCGCCGCCATCTTTGTCCAATAAAAAAACACATACGTTTGTTTGCAAACTATGTGTTTTTGTGAACATGTGTCTGCGTTCAGCGCCAAAACTGACCTAAAGTGCAATTTTATCAGTTTTTCCCTGTCGTATATGTACCTTTGTTGGTATTTGTGTGTCGTTTCGGTAATGTTAAAATTTACCACTAGTGGGTATGATTTTGATAAGATGTGCGAGCTTTTGCAATTTAAATTTTAAGCGTGAACCTTTGTGGCCTCAAGTTCGTTATTGTTGACAAGTTGTCTGAAGTCTGAAAACATAGGGCCACAATTGCACTAAAACAATCACCAAGCCAGAAGCAGCTCCGCAATTCGCAAACGTTATGGAGCGCATAAACGTGGAAACCACAATCGGTAGATGAGAGTCAAACGCCATGCAGTTACACCCCCCCCCCCCGTTTGTTTGCAAACTATGTGTTTTTGTGAACATGTGTCTGCGTTCAGCGCCAAAACTGACCTAAAGTGCAATTTTATCAGTTTTTCCCTGTCGTATATGTACCTTTGTTGGTATTTGTGTGTCGTTTCGGTAATGTTAAAATTTACCACTAGTGGGTATGATTTTGATAAGATGTGCGAGCTTTTGCAATTTAAATTTTAAGCGTGAACCTTTGTGGCCTCAAGTTCGTTATTGTTGACAAGTTGTCTGAAGTCTGAAAACATAGGGCCACAATTGCACTAAAACAATCACCAAGCCAGAAGCAGCTCCGCAATTCAGAAACGTTATGGAGCGCATAAACGTGGAAGCCACAATCGGTAGATGAGAGTCAAACGCCATGCAGTTACACTGTAATTACAAGGTGTTATGTGACTGAGGCTCACTATATAGTGTGTTTGGCGCATTGTTGGCAAAGACACCACCGAAAGAAACCCTTTCGAATAGTTTCAAGCATCGGAAACAAGACTTTGTGCCTATGTGTAATTTTGGTAATATTACATTTACCCGAACTACGTGTGCGTTCGTAAGTATGAGAAGTTTAGTGGGCTAATGTTACAAGTTTTTTTGACAGAGGAAATACAAACAATACGTATTTTTTTGTCGTATTTCCTAATTAAATTTGTGGCGCATATACTTTTAACTAGACTACTTTTGTTGGCTGTTTGTGTAAACAATGCGATATAACCACGTAAAACATGCGTTACAGTGTTAATTGGGAGGGGGGGAGTCAGAAATCATATAGTGTGACCAGCAAACCGTTCAACTAAAGGTAACCATGAATATAATGAGGTTCAAATTTTAAGGCACAAACAGACGATGTAACATACAACAAAACCCAGTTTGACTCTAACTCTTGTAATAAGTAAACAAAAACCCTAAACCGTCAATTAACTGGTGGTGTCAAATTAAAATGGTGTCAATTTGTTCGACAACACCTACACAAACAGACTTACCTTTTATAGAAGAAGGTTCGGCAAATTCCGATGAACAAACCTAAATAACAAAATAAATCATTTAAATTACGTCACACAAATATTTCAGTACACCCCCCCCCCAAACAGACTTACCTTTTATAGAAGAAGGTTCGGCAAATTCCGATGAACGAACCTAAATAACAAAATAAATCATTTAAATTACGTCACATAAATATTTAGTACATTAGCATTATTGAAAACCTATACTAGTGGTTTCCAAACTGTATCGCAGTTAAGTAAAATATAAATATACTTTTGTTAAGTGTACATTAACAATAAACACAACTTATAGACTTAGCTTCTAAGCTTACATTTAGCTTCTAACCCTATCCCAGTCTCACTGTTAATTTAAGTAACTGTGACGTTCCCTATCGGAATTCAGCAAACTGTTGTAATTTTAGTTTTCACGGTACTAACGACGCAACAAAGAGCATTAAACTGGTGGTAGATTTTGTGGTGTAGCAAATTTCTGGATATAGGAAAAACGCGAACTGATTTTAAATATATAGGCCAAAATGGAATATTTTTGAAAAACTGAAATATGCTGGGTGTATTTTTTTTATTGTTGCTGACGGATCTCAAAACATGCGACTTCGATAGTTAAAATTTATTTAAATAAGCCCCCCCCCCCTTTAAATATATAGGCCAAAATGGAATATTTTTGAAAAACTGAAATATGTTGGGTGTATTTTTTTGATTGTTGCTGACAGATCTCAAAACATGTGACTTCGATAGTTAAAATTTATTTAAATAAGTAGTACCTAAATCTTATATACACCGTTGTCCTTCAGAACGCATATAGCACATTATAGTCACAAGGTTTTTGTTGACACCCTGCCTAAATTAGCGAATTTGCAAAAAAATTGCTTACATTCGAAATAATTCCAGCGAAAATACATATATTTGTCTGTTTGCATTTACATACCGGATTGCTTTTGGTTCTTATGTCCTTTCCACGATGTTTGGCTGACTCTTGCATGTTGGGTTTAAAAAAGTATCTTGTTTTGATGTATTTTTAACAAATTAGATTTATTTTAGCAATACCATTGCTTCACGCATCAGAAGAAAAAAATATTTTGACTGCGAAATTGAAGAAAACAAAATTTCTTTTAACCCCCCCCCCCTGTTGGGTTTAAAAAAGTATCTTGTTTTGATGTATTTTTAACAAATTACATTTATTTTAGCAATACCATTGCTTCACGCATGAGAAGAAAAAGAATATTTTGACTGCGAAATTGAAGAAAACAAACCCCCCCCCCCCCCCCCCCCCCCCCCCCCCCCCCCCCCCCCCTCATTTCCCAAAATAGATTTTTCGAGTTCCAATCTAAATATCGTAATAAATGTTGCAAAACAGGTAAATCTTATTGCTAAGTGGAAAGCACAAAGTCAGAATGTAAAATTCCGATACCTTAAATTATATTAGGAACACAGTTTCTTCACTCTTCACTAGCCTATTCGGCCACCTGAACTGGACACCGTAAACTGATTCTACAGCTGATGTATCATTTAATGGTATGTTTTCATTTTTATATTTAGCTGACGTATCATTTAATGGTATGCTTTTATTGCTGAGTCGAAACCTCCTTCGTTCTACACTGTTGCCTGTCACCAGCTGCACTGATGTTCTATTACAGATCAATACATTTTAACACTGTATGCAGCTAACTGTAGTCATCACATTAGTTGTTAATATTTGGACCCTTTAGTTGTTCTTGCATACTCACACGTATAAAAACATCAAAAGAGTTTGAAGTCTGTAAACTAAAACACGCCAAATTTTGTTAGATTCAGATGCACATAGAAACGCTTTTGATATAAGTTAACCTTCTTAGTGAAAAAATACTTCATGTTATAAGATGGTTTGCAGTTTTAATAGACATAAATATACTTTAGGCAATAATTTTGCGGACTTTTCAAAGTTAGGGTTTGCTGCGAAATAGTACGCGGTAATGGCGGCATCACGCGCCATAACATGTGGCAAAATGCACTTTCATAAGTTTAACAAACGGTATGTAGTACCAAGAAAAAATATTAAATGAAATTAAAGCACACTGTCAGTGCTTAACCTGTGAGCTGACAACAAGAAGATCTAATTACACAGACAATAGTTGAAACTTTATACGGTTGTAAACTTACCGTAATAAAATCACACAACGTCCAAACACTCGTTTGTAAACATAAAGGAAAACGTTATGCTTGGGCGAGTTTTCCAAAACACTGACCAATGAAAAGTCACTGCCCAATTGAATGCCAACAAATACGCTGATCAAATATATATTTTTGTTATTTCATCGTTCGTAAAGTTCTTTACGTAAGTCGCAGAGCTTTTTATCGTTTTTCTGCTATAAACTCAACTCAACCTAAGTAATACTTTCGTGCATGAGATTTTTTCGGGATTCTACATTATTGACATTATAATTCCGATCCACCAATACGTCATTTTTGCGCTTCTTACGTTACGGGGTCTGTTCGGCTTGGTGATTGTTTCAGTGCAGTGTCTCCATTTTCTTTTACCCGGCGAAATGAACACGAACACAACAAGCTTACCTTATTTCTGTACTACAGCGCAAATATAAACCTAATATTTTTGCAACATTGTTTCCATAAGGTATACAAAATGAGTCACACTGGTGTCTGTAAATCGCACTAGTCACAAATATATACGATGTCTACGACAACAAAGCATGTACTAGCCGCTAGCGCAACAAAGCATGACACCAGACCCGACTGTGAAGTAGGAAAAAGTTATGTTTTTCAAGAGAGGGCATGAAACAAAATCGTGTAGGTTCGCAGCTACACGGGAACAAAAGCGTTGTTGGTAAACGAGTCAACAAGTCAGTCACAAAAGACTTCCAATGAATACCTAACCTGACATATCAACGTAATAGTTTTTTTTTAGTTGCATTTGTGAATACAGATTGTACAGAAACATAATAAAATTTTCCAACGCTTTGAATGTTATGAAAAGCATTTTTGACAATCATTAGTAAAATTAGTGATAATGTTTCGGGCGAGAATTCTATAAAAATGCTAAATCCATGTTTTNTACTACTTTATCTGGGTGAGGCGTTAAACGGCTTGCTTTGACTGGTTGTCACTGGACATTGCGGGCCACGAAAAATTGCCCCGCGTGTTGGAGACCCCTGTACTAACTGAATCGTCCGTAAAATTGCTGATTCAGAAAATGATTCATTTGCACCTGTCATATGTTGCAAAATTCCGATGTCTTTTCAGCCTTACTTTATTAGCCTGGGTACTTTGGTCTGTCCTTCTAATATCTTGTCACCAGCTGCACTGATGTTCTATGACAGATCAAAACATTTTAACACTGTATGCAGCTAACTGTAGTCATAACATTAGTTGATGATATTTGGACCATATACTTGCTCTTACAGACTCACACGTACAAAAACATCAAAAAAGTTCATAGTCTGTAAACCAAAACACGCCAAATTTTGTTAGATTCAGATCCACATAGAAACGCTTTTGTTATAATGTTAGCCGACTTAGTGAAACATGCCTAAAAGCGGTGGTAAATATGTTATTACATGGTTTGCAGTTTTAGTGGACATAAATATACATCATATGCAATAATTTTGCGGACTTTTCAAAGTTAGGGTTTAGTGCGGTATAATACGCGGTAAGGGGGGGGGGGGGGGGGGGGGGGGGGGGGGGGGGGGGGGGGGGGGGGGGGGGGGGGGGGGGGGGGGGGATGTGGCAAAATGCACTTTCATAAGTTAAAAAACGGTCTTTAGTAGCAAGAGAAAATATGAAATGAATTTGAAGCACACAGTTGCTGATGTTTATTGCGGTGGAGTGTTAGTGCACAACCCGTGAGCTGAATACAAGAAGATCTGATTACATAGACAACAGTTGAAACTTTATATGGTTGTAAACTAATCGCAATAAAACAACACAAAGTCTAAACACAAAACGTTATGTTTGGTCGGGTTTTCCACAACCTTAACCAATTAAAAGTCACTGCCCAATTGACTGATAGCAAATACACTGATCAACTATATTATTTTTTATTCATCGTTCGTAAAGTTTCTTTGCCTAGTTCTTTGTCTTTCCCTATGAAGCTTTTTATTGTTTTACTGCTATAAACTCAAATCAACCTAAGTAATACTTTTGTGCTTGATATTTTTTTTTTTGGCATTCCACATTACGGCTAAAATTGACAATCTAATCCCGATCCACCAATACGCCTTTTATGCGCTTGTCCGTTATGGAGGTCTTTTAGGCTTGGACATTGTTTCAGTACAGTTGTGTCGCTATTTTCTTTCACCCGGCGAAATGAACACGAACACAACAAGCTTTCCTTTCTGTACTACAGTGCAAATATAAACCTAATGTTTTTGCAATATTGTTTCCATATGGTATACAAAATGTGTCACACTGATATCTGTAAGTCGCAATAGTCACAAATATATACGATGTCTACGACAACAAAGCACAAAGCATGACACCAGACCCGACTGTGAAGTAGGAAAAACTTATGTTTTTCAACAGAGGGCATGAAACAAAATCGTGTAGGTTCGTAGCTACGCGTGAACAAATGCGTTGTTGGTAAACGAGTCAACAAGTCAGTCACAAAAGACTTCAAATAAATACCTAACCTGACATATCAACGTAATAGTTTTTTTAGTTGCATTTGTGAATACAGATTGTACAGAAACAGAAGTTGAGAAAACATTGGTTGAATTGTTCCTGCGCTTTGTATGTTATGAAAAGCACTTTTGACAATCATTAATAAAACTAGTGATAAAATGTTTCGGGCGAGAATGCTATAAAAATGCTAAATCCATGCTTTGTAGCTGCTGTAAAGCAATTCTGTCGAAACTAAATATTGCCTGTTACATTTCGCGAATGGCCGATTACATAAATTACATTATACTTTGAACTTACATCACATCAAGCAATCCTTCCTTACTAAGTTTGGTCACAAAAATAACTACTTAAAAGTTAATACGTTCTTAAAACTTAAAATAGATGCAATGCTTCGAAAAACATTTAGTTTTTGACAAATATCGTTTATTGCCTTCTTAAAAGCAATTGAACTACATGACCCTTTCCTGGCTATTTTTTTATTATACGCTGCCATTGAACAATTTTGAAACACTAGTGGCCTTACTACTTTATCTGGGTGAGGCGTTAAACGGCTTGCGGGGGGGGGGAACGAATGGCCGATTACAAAAATTACATTATACTTTGAACTTGCATCACATCAAGCCATCCTTCCTGACTAAGTTTGGTCACCAAAATGACTGCTTAAAAACAAATTCGTTTATAAAACCTAAAATAGACGCAATGCATCAAAAATAATTTAGTTTTTGGTAAATATTGTTTTTTGGCCTTCTTTAAAGCCATTAAACCGCATGACCTTTTACTGGCTAATTTCATATTAGACTTTTGCCTTTGAAAAATTTTGAACAATAGTGGCCTTCCGATGTTTGCCTGGGTGAGGCGTTAAACGGCTTGCTTTGACTCTCGATTTTTAAACGGCACTCGACATTGCTACGTTTGTTTGTGAAACTGGATCTTCTTGTGCGCTGAAATGACGTAACACGACTTGGTTGGATCAATAGCGTGGCTTGTGGGCACGGCGAAAGTTGATACTACAATAAACGATGCTGACATACTGGCCTTATACGGGTGTGGCAATTCCAAAACGATACGGTTCTATAAATTTGACACAATATTCTACATTTTGTAGGTTAGCGCCCACTGATTTTAAAAAATATTTTTTTTCTGGTATTATTACGCATATGTGATCTCCGTTAAGACGCAATCGATTAACAATGCACAGTAGGCTTTTCATGCCACATAAAAAAATTTACTTTCATGTGTTTGAGGGCTATTTTATAGGCCACTATCACAAAATTTTCACATGAGGATTGTGTATTATTTTAACATCATCAAACATTCAACTTTCTTACAAATAAACCCTTCATTATCTATAGACCATAGGAAGCTAACTAATAACCTATAAAGCCAATTTTGCACAATTTTTGTGATTGAAGTCATTCAGCCACAAACAATTTAAACAGAACATAGTACTGTATATTAATAACATTCAGGTAAATCAATTGGCTTGCCGATTTTATTGAAATTAAGCAGATACATTTGGTCAACCATGTACAACGAATTTGCCAGAAAAGTTTGTGTTGCTGTTTGTTTTTTAATTATTAAATTCAGATAACATTTTTCCACATTTCTGTCCCTTCTTGCTTTTTTCGTAGTGAAGTTTTAAACTGGCAATCCGTGTAAAATATGTTTTTACAAACTTTGCATTGAATCTTTTTTTTTTGTCAAAGTGAACTTCTCGGTGTCTTTTCAATGTTGTCGAAACGGCAAACTTTTTCCCACAAATGTCACACTGGTGAGCCTTTATTCCTGAGTGTGTCAAGCTGTGTCGTTTTAAAGTATGCAAATGATGAAATCCTTTTCCACAAACGGGGTACTTAAATGATTTTTCTTCGTTATGGGTCACCATATGCTGTTTTAGACCATTTAGCGAAGCAAACTCTTTGTTACAAAGTTTACACTTGTGTGGTTTCACTTCACTATGAGTGAACATGTGGTTCCGTAGAGTTCTCGGGTAACTAAGTGCCTTTTGACATATTGTACACTTATGCAGCTTAAGACCCATGTGAACATTAATATGTATGTCCAAATCTGTCCGACGGGTAAAAAACTTTTCACACACTCCACACTTATGTCGTTGTTCCTGGGAGTGAGTGGACTTGTGTCTTGAAAGGTGTGAAGAATCAGAAAAAGTTTTGTCACAGAGTTTGCACTTGTATGGTCGTTCCTTTGAATGGCATTTCATATGCTGCTTCATATGTCCTGAAAGTTTAAACTTCTTTTCACAAATTTCGCAACTGTATGCTTTCACACCAGTGTGCGATACCTTGTGTGTTTTCAAATTATATGCTGATAAAAAATGTGTCAGCATGTGTGTTTTCAAAAGTGCTTTAGTAAAAAAAAATTTCTGACAAACCTCGCATTGATAGCGTTTTTCTCCACTGTGTGTAGCAATATGTTGTTTCAGACCATACCTCCGGGTATATGATTTTTCACATAAATTACGTTTAAATTTTTCTTTTCCAAATATCACACAATTTTCCATATTCTCCTCAATATTTTTTGCTTCAATCTACTGTTCCTGTTTTGATTTTTGCTTACTGCTTACTTTTGTTGCATTGCCAAAGCTATAAAGTAAAATACCAAAAAATAATTACAAAGAATCGACCAAATGATGTATATATATATATGTATACTAGGAATTGGAAGAATTATAGAAACATATAACTGACAAGCGAAAAATTTTCAATGTAAAACTAGAAAGGTGGCTTTCCTATGTATACTTCCATTTCATATATTCCATATCATGTTTACAGATTTTCTTCACACAGCATTTGATCTACTCACATAATTGTTTAGCAAGCAAAACAAATGGGTTGTTGATTCTTAAGGACAAATTATCCGAAAGCATTAACCCAAACTTAATTTTAATTCATTGTATTGTCATCTAACTACAAAAGTAGCAAAAAAGAATGGAAGAAATACTTAGAATTTAATCTCTCGCTTTGTCCTCGATATTGTTGTTCAAGGTCAGTTTTTAAACACAATTTTTTCCAGAAAATAGTACTTGACACACTATTAAATTGTGAAGCCATTTTAATATCATTGACCTGCAGCATCTTCTCGCCGTGCGGAATCCGAACGACCGTTTAATGTCCATTTGACACGGTTTTCAGCAGAACGCAGTCCTTGGAATTCAAAAATAACGCAAAAATCGTTCTTAAGTTTGTTTCCACAAGTTGACTTCAGTGACCTCCCGTCATGCGGCCCAGCTGACAACGATCATTTATCCCGAAAATGTCTAGTTCATTTTTTAACATTTATGTTGATTAACACCATTTTCTCCTGATATATACGAAACCGAAATACGTTTGCCAGATTTTGAGAAAGGGGACCCATAATATACACAAAATGTCAAAATTGACAATCAGATGTTTTCAGTTTTGTTGAAAGTTTGAATTACCACCTTGTCTAACGGCTGGGTTGGTTTCGCCTGTTTAAAGAGTCGCAACGTTGAAACGTAGAGGGCACATTTGGATGACCATGACTAAACGCGCTGCACCTACACCTTATTATGAAGCTATGTGTTTCTGGGGCTCACACGAAAGTGAGGTTAAGATGCTAACTAAAAAAAAGAAATCTGACTAAAACAAAACCGTCCGGATAACTTCAACAAGCTGTAAATAATAGCGGTTATAGCTGCACTTACAAGGGACAACTCTACACTCTGCCGCCATGTTGCGCGTATAACGTACTGTAGTCTCGATCCCTGTACAGTTGTCGCTGGTAAAAAATATTTTCTAAAAACTATCCAAATTAACTCGTAATATGACTAAACTTAATAGATTAACTTTCCAGTTTTAGCTTAATTCAAAATAAGGGGGGGGGGCAACAAACAACCACAACCTATTTGCGCTAATACAGTTTTAAAACCTTATCGGTCGCAATGTGAGATGCCGTAACTATAATTATCCTCTCTTTACCTTAAATGTATGGAAACAAGCCTGGTCCTTGTAGTCATTAAGGTCAAAGAAAAAATACCTAATTACCAAGTGAGTTTGTAAGAATACATTTCGCTAACCATCTCTCAAGTCTTAAAGCTACTAGTTCGTTAACTTAAAGTTATTAGTTTGTAAACCTTAATTTAAAGTAAGTCGTTTGTAAACCATCATTCAAATTTACTAATTTGTAAACTTTAACTCAAACTAACTGGGTAATGAACCTTAAATTAAAGTTCGTTTGTGACCAACCGAGTACTTCCTTACTTTCCATGGATTGAAGCATTAAGTCGAAAATGAGTTAGACAACAAGCATGCACACTTGTTCATTTTAACTACAGTTCTTGTGTAACACTGAGGTTAAAACGAGAAAACAGCACGACCTGACTACACAAAATCTCTCTGACAAAACAATGTCGGAACGGCGTTAGTCCTAATTTTACAAGGATACTATAAAAAAATGTATTATCTAAACAAAACCAAAAATATGTACACTATGTTCCTATTTTTACCCTAATTGGTCTCGTGATGGTTTTGCTACTCTGCTGCCAGAGAAACAGTTATTGTTGTTGTTACCGTCAACTGTCACCGAGCCTATGTATTCTGTTTTCGTACAGATTTTGTTTAAATCAACATGCCCAGATTTTGTCAAAATAACTGCCTATAGGGGGTGTATGTAAATACCACTTGGCCGCTGTTACCGCTGTGGCCGCTGTGGCCAGCCTGTACACACTTTCTAAATGCTGTGGCCAACCTGTAAATACTGCGTGACCACTGTGGCCATCCTGTAAATACTGCGTGACCGCTGTGGCCAACCTGTATATACTGCGTGACCGCTGTGGCCATTTTTTAACCAAGCATTGAGGGTTAGTGCTAGTGGGGTTAGGGTGGGGCTCTGTATTGGAAATAACACTTCAATCGGGTCTCATTTACCTATACAGGTTGGCCACAGCGGTCACGCAGTATTTACAGGTTGGCCACAGCATTTAGAAAGTGTGTACAGGCTGGTAATCCTAACAATAAATCTACTCAAAACTCAGTTCCTATTCCTAACCCGGTCTCACTGGTAACTTAAATAGTTGCGCTCTTTACGCCATAAATCGGAGTTGACTATATTTGTGTGTGTCAGTAGCTCTACCGTTTTTAAACTGACACTTTAGTTGCTGAANGTGTGAACTTAATAAGTTGCTCGCGTACCACCTTGGAGACCTTCGCGTACCACTAGTGGTACGCGTACCATAGTTTGGGAACCACTGATTTACAGGATGGCCACAGTGGTCACGCAGTATTTACAGGATGGCCACAGTGGTCACGCATTATTTTCAGGTTGGCCACAGCATTTAGAAAGTGTGTACAGGCTGGCCACAGCGGCCACAACGGCCACAGCGGTCATAGCGGTCAAGCGGTATTTACATACACCCGCCTATAGGTGTATTGCAGTCAAAAAACATTTTTGTTATTAAAAAAAGCAAAACTTTGTCTTTAATTTTTGTTTGGTTGTGGTTAAAAGGTTTTGTTTATTCAAAACATGTTTGTTAGATTAACATAGCAAACATTAACATAACATTTTTTTTATTTGCTTGCCTTTACTGCAAAGTATTCTGCTTTCCTTGTTTTTTAACCAATTTCAGTATTTTGCTTCAGAAATGCATATAATTGGGCACAATGCACTGTATTGTTCGCTTGCTGATATCTTTACCAAAATGAGTGAGTAACATTTCTGTAGTTATAGGCAGTAAGCATTCATAGATTGTGCAAAATATCAAGAAACTGGAAAAGAAAACTGCGGAACTGCACTAAAAAATAATTAACCCATGGTTTTCTAATACTGGTAGAAACTTAGCAATAAAAGGACCAAATACTAGCTTTAACTGCATATCAATGTGACAAAAAATTTTGCCAACAAAAGTAAAAGAAAAGGTTCGGTTGAATGAATAAGCTTGTCAATTTATTTGAAATAAAGTAGACATTTTTGGAAACAGATTTACCATGAATTTGCTATTAAAGTTTCTGTTGCAATAGAATGGTGGTGGACTGTTTAAGTTTTAATGGTTAATTTCAGATAAAACTTTTCCACATTTCTGCCCCTTCTTAGTTTTTTGAAAGTGGTTTTAAAGATGTTTCGCAAACTTTGCATTGAATCCAGTGGCGGCTCGTGCCTAAAATTTGTGGGGGTGCTGTTTAAAATTTTAGCCTTAATTAAACATATATAAGTTGGCAATATATAATAAACCTACATTTAATTAGCAACTAATCTTAATTAGCAACTCCATTGTGACGTAATTTTTGTTACGCAATAATGTACACGAGTGTAAACAGCAGACGATATCATTTGTGTATTTTGTTTACTTGCACAACGTCTGCTAGAAATCCCATTGCAAAAGCCACAATTCCAAATCCAATAGATCCCCATAAACGTTGGTTTCCGTACTTGTGCATACGCCCATCACCGAGCATATTCATAACTGTGGCATCAATTAAGGGTTGAATTGGTGAAAAGGCAGCAGCATAAAAAATTGTCAGTCCCAACATGATGCCAAATGTTTTTCCATAAATGTCTAGCAAAGATTGAACTTCTTTTTGCTCACAAAACATTGTTGAATTGTCCGTGCAATTCATTGTTGCAGTCTCCTGACTGGAATTTCCTTGAGTAAACTTGCAAGTGTACATATCATCTTGATTCATACTGTTTGAACAGTTGGAAATGTCCTGTGAAAGATTCTTATAATTGCAATTCAAGCTAAAGTTTTGCTCAGTTGTGTAACACAAATGTGGCTTCCGAAAACAACATGCCAAAGCCTGACTGCTTTCTTTAATAGAAGGCACAAAGTACATTGGCAGTGTAAATGC
>QLIY01001414.1:0-39082 GCA_003260075.1 Phallusia mammillata | reverse complement strand
GAAAAAAAGAAAAAAGAAAAAAGAAAAAAAGAAAAAAAGAAAAAAAAAGAAAAAAGAAAAAAAGAAAAAACGAAAAAAAAATATAGACAAAAACAATATGTGTCCCCTTCAGGGAAGGGGGGGGGGGGGGGGGGGGGGGGGGGGGGGGGGGGGGGGGGGGGCTGGGATTAAACATTTAAATAAACTTCATTTGTTACGTACCTTTAAGAGCTCCGGGCTTACGTGGCCTTTTGACAGAGCAGCGATACAGATTAAACCGTCATAAGCGTTGTCTGCGTATGGCATAGGTGTGTTGGGCTCAAGTATACCCCGAGCAAGATTTCTGTCAAACAAACACGTATCTTTTATGAATGTTACTTAATCTTATTTGTGATTGTAAGTGTAAATTATTGTTTTCGTAACTTTTGTAAGAATAGAGCACAGTAATATATTTGTTTGCGGTCATTTAAACAACCACATGAATGATACTGCTTTGTATGATACTGCCTTTGGTACTCAAAAAATGGTGTTTTGTAGCTATTCAATAAAATAAACTACTTTTTTATAAACGGTTCCAAAGTAGGGAGAGGCTGTATTGCCTTTTTGGGTAAGAAACGGCTTATGCGATTTTTAGCAGTGCATTTTACCTTCGTTACTTCTCTTTAGGGCAGGGATCACCAAACTCCCGACAGATCGGATAACATTAAAAACAAGCGAGGGCCACATAGGATTTTGTTTGCAAACCATAATAAAGGCATTTATACTTCCAGTATTATATGTGATGTAACAAACCGCCTTTAAGGCGTTTCATGCCTCTTGTGAATCTAGGTCACTCCCACAAAATCTGTTTGGAGCAGCCATGAAATCGAAATCCATAATAAGTAAAGTATTAGTTATGTCATGACCGTCAGTACATATGTTGTAGCATACATGTTCATGGCCGCATAAACTCGCCCTGCGGCCGCATGTGCACCCGGCCCTGATCTAGGTCGACAAAATCTTACACTTGTTGTGTTAATGCTTTTTTGTCTTTCAACGGTTCAAGTTTCAGTTTTTCCAAAATATATATCAAGACCAAATGGCCACGGCCTTAGTTTGGTGCCAGCGAAGGCATCGCATTTTAATTTGGTTTTGTTTAGGAATTATGTTTGTCGACATCTTATTACTGTAATAAAATGACTTATCTGAAGTTATTTATGTGATCATTCTAAAGTTGTTTAGGTTTACGATCCCTGCCCCAAAACATACACTTTTAAACAGGAATTTTTGCGGCAGTGTTGGTAAAAACACTGATGAAAATACAAACCTGTAAATGCCCTTTTTCTTTGCTTTTTCTATCATTGCTTGACTTCCGTCAATTCCGTCGATGTTTCCTTTGTATCCATGTTTGAGCAATCCTTCAGCACCAAGTCCTGTACCTAATTGTAAATAGAACATGTAAGTACAAACACAATACTTCAAACTCTTGTGTTCCCATCGACGGTTTGTTTAAATGCCAGGTGTTTAAGTGACTAATTGTTGCCAATCTTACCGCAAAACAACATTACATGCTTATAAGTCACACGGTGCCAAATTGTTGGAAGTCTTTTTAGCAGTACGAATAACACAATATTCAGGAACAAAATACTCAAGTCCTGCACCTGATCGTAGGTAGAACATGTAAGTGCAATGCACAATACTTTAAACTCCTGTATTCCCTCCGCGGTTTTAATTTCAAGTGTTTAGGTGACTAATTGTTTCGAATGTTACCATAAAACAACATTAAGTCACTCATTGCGAAATTATTGGAAGTCTTTTTGGCGGGCGAATAACACAATATTCAGGAATTCCATACAAAATATTCAAGAAGAGCGACAGACGATCAGCGTCAGTGAAATATTTTATTTTCGTTTTATATTTAGGAACTGGTTCTAAATATTTTTTTAACTTTAAATACCAACCACAAGCCACATCCAACACATTAGCACTTTGACTTTTAAACATTTTGTCATCCATTTCAGCCTGTAAAGTTTTGCCAAATTCCTCAGGAGAACTGAATTCCAACTTTTTGCAGTCGTGATCGTACACTTGAGCATATGATTCAAAATGCTTCACAACAGCTTTAGGATCGTCGCTCAAAGTGTGTTTGTTGTACATTCGATTCCATGACTTGCTGACAGAATGGTCGGTTGACGTATAATCAATATCCATTTTGTTTGTAAATAAAACGTTTTTGTTTACTTCAAAGGTTTTTTGACAAATTCACAGCCTATAGAATACAAAAAAGTCGCATACAAAGCCGGAAAATGCATTTCTTCTGCCCATAAGTATGCAATGTCCCTATGTATAGTATCAGCTTGTGACTATATTTTTAAAATGTATGCCAATTGGCATAACAGGGCCTTTTAGGCCGATGGCAATTTCGTAAGTCACGTTAACTTTGACCAATTTGTACACGCGTTACGTAGCAACCCGCAATTTTTAATTTATAAAACTTATACTTGTATTTGTTCAGCTTATTGTTTTTGAAGTTTGTACTCTGCAAAAATGGCTTTATAACGAGTCAAACTCAATAATGTAACTGAATATTTTGTTTGCATTTTTATTCCCGTTTCTTACAAAATTTCATGGTTCTGCAGCAGTCACGCTAGTTTGAAACTGCTACCAAACTATTAGTTCTCTCACCTAGCGGTAAAATTCCTAAAACAATTTCTTGTGTTGTGCCAACTGTTAAGTAAATGTAATTGTGTCTGCTGATTGTTGTTAATTAGTACCAAATTAACAATTACACTCAAAACGCTGTGTCACAACTGCGGTAGACCGGATAGTCTACGACCCGTTTCTCAAATACCTCGCAACCACCCGACGACTATAATGCCGCTGCAGCCTTCATTGCTAATGCTGGGAAAAAGCAGAGTTTATACCAGTGGTTCTTAACCGGTGGGAAATTTAATGTTTTCGGTGGGAAATTATGTAAGCTTGAAAAGAGCAAACTCGCGCTCGAGGGTCGAATCCGGCTTTGAATTAACCGTTGAAAGCTGCATTACTAAAAATTTTCTGCAACAACATGTAAGATTGATTTAACCAAGGGTTACAACTTACAAGACATGTACAAATCGTTTGTTAACAAAGGCCATTTGTTACATCACAGACAAGACTAAAACCATTAATGACTTTGCTGTTGTTCGCGAATAAAAGCCTTTCCTTTGTTGATTGTGATGCAATGAATGACTAATGCAAGTAGAGCAGGCTCTTCAGTATTCCAAACAGTTTAATCTCTCACAGAAGCACTATTTAAATTAAATAAGATTGCAGTATACCTTGCAGTATACAAAAATTATTTCATTTAAAGAATATTTTTTGTTAACGTAGGGCACAAAACATGATTATAAAAATAACAGAGGGGAAATTCGAAGTTGGTGATTGACTTAAGTGGGAAACTACACCAAAAAGGTTAAGAACCACTGGTTTATACCATCACCCAGCTACTGTTATCTGAACTGTTTCAGTAGCCCTCCGTTTTTTAGAACACTTCATTGTTAGTATTTGCGCTGGTAACAATGTAACACATAGGGCATGCAGCGAAAATGTAATTATAAAGTCTAGTTCGGTGCAACGGTTTAGATAAGCATTTACTTCGTTTGTAAGTAAACGTATTTTGTGTAGCTATTTGTTTCTATTTGTATAAGACAAATCATTGCCGATCATAATGTTAATGTTAAGGAGCTTCCGATAGTTAGACCTATAATTATTAGCGTACCCGTAAAACGAAAGGGGACATACTCTTTCAAAACATATACAGAATGGACATATGCCTTTGCAGTTTAGCAAGAGGTTTTATGTGATAATGTAGGTACAGTAAATGTTAAAAAACTGCAGTTTGTGGAAGCTGCGCACAGCGCATCAAATTGCATGTAGCATGTACCCCTCACATCCGATGCGCGAGCCTACCATGCGCGAGCCTACCATGCGCACAAATATATATGTATCTTATCACTTGAGAAGTTAGCTGTTAACATAATGTTTTTAAGCTTATATTGTGCTATGTGCATCTTTTGACTTACCGGATGATTCGGGGTTTTTGTTTTCTTCACGTACTAGTTAATTTTTACATCTACTATATTAGCAGTAAATTCATCATTAGAATCGTCACCATCACTTCCAAACAAAAATCACTTCCACTACTACTAGGCTACTGCTGCCACTGCTGGTTAAAAAAATATCGCCTACCTTTCAACAGTTTCATCCTCTGATGAACTTATAATTGACCCCATTATGGCAACTACAGGCTTTTTAAGCTGTTTTTGTTTGTATTGACTCAAAAATTTACAGCTAATGGGGTATACAGAACTAAAGACTGATAGACAAATATAAAAGAAATGCAATGCATTAAATAATATTTAGACAACTTACAACACAACAACAGAACATAATATACATATCTCTTCTCTTTTTAATGATAAAGAAAGTAGTTAAAATGTTTACCGCTTGAAAACCTTTATAAATGTTTACCACAAACCAGCAAACACTTCTATTTAAGTATATGCAAGCGCAAACTGCAAACCTGCTGTTGTATACATTCACCAGGGTTGGTAGCCTAAAGTCACCACACGGGCAGTCACCAAATGGGCAGTCAGTCATGCGAAACGCGAATGGCATTTCTCATTACCAAGCTTGCCATCTCCCTTTTTGTTCGCGCAAGTATGAAGTTGTTTCTTAAAGATATCTTGAGTCTTGACCGACGTTTTGATCTGTTTCTGCTGAAATAAGTTGCTAATTACTATAAAAATACAATAGTTGTATAGAAAAAGCATTACAGAATCCAAGTATAAAAAGTATTGAATCTTTCTATGCGTTAAAGTTAAAGCCGCCTAACACGGTGGTAGCAATCGGTCATTATACACAGGCAACCAAAAAGTCACCACACGGGCTGTCGATTGCCGGAAAACCTTGACCGACATTTTGCTCTGCTATTGCTGAAATAAGACTACCATTACTCTAAAGATACAATATTTGTCTAGAAAGTCATCACAGTACCATAATATTAAAGTCACCACACGGACTGTCGATTGACAGAAAACCTGTTTTTGATTAACATTTTCTAATTTCTAATAGATGTTTCTGATTATCAGTTTTCAACAAGTAAGTTCTCTCAGGCTGTTTTTACAACTTACTTCGCTTTCTTAGAGAAAGAAATATGTCCTTAGGGCTTAGGGTATCACTGATACCGTATCAGAGACAATACTCTCCTGGCAGCAGTTGATCAGTTACACTACTTTGACATGTCTAGTCGAAAAAAAAAATTCACAAACTGTTGTAAATTGTTTTATTGCTCTTAGTATCCTTTAACTTCGTTTAAAAATGTGATGGCTACAAATAGGGTTGATGCAGAGAACTGTTTTGTTAAGTTGCATTTTATAGATGTATATTAGATATAATTACATTATTGTTCTTGAATATGATGTAACTTAAAGCTGGCATTGGTACCAGACTTGGTATGAGTTAGTTTTTTAGGTCTGATAAATATATCCTGGCATGAGCCATCATAACTTACAAAATAATGGGAAATAATGCTTCAAACCAGGGGTGTCCAACACGTGGCGCGCGTGCGAAATGCGGCACGCAGAGCATTAAAATTTTGTACTCAAGCTTTTTCCAGCATTTAAACGGTAAACTTTATGATTCTCACCCAACCAACTTTTTTGTGCATTTTCTAAATTTCACCAACAAGTTTACTTGCATTGACATTTTTCCTTGACGAGTCCTTTTAAGGTTTTATGTATATTGGTTGCATATTCGGAAATGGCGCGAATCGTTTAATAAGTTAGCAAGAATTGACAAGCTTCTGTTTCGTCTTGGAAAACTGTGTAAGGGTAAAAAACTAGGCCTACGCGCGTATACGTACTTGGCCTACGCGCACGTACTATAATTTCATAATCGTTTATTTCATGTCTGGTAAATGAGTTTTTTTACGATACATTAAACTTTACGGTAACAGCATAGAAGCGATTGCATTGGATGGCCTTGGTCGTTCGATAAGTCGACTGAATACTGCACAATTGTCGATCGTTTGACCTCCACCCATGCTTTAAGGTTAGTTAATTCCTTGACAACTGCTTCGAACTGATCAATGTAACTTTGGTTGCTTTCGTTGTTTCGAACCGAAAAAATAATCGGACTTCCTTTTCTGGTGATTCTTACAAATTCCTGAAAAAGGTACCGCAACGTTTAAAGCTGTTAAGTGAGTATTTTTAATTTTATTCACGGCCTTTTTATATATGTTTTTTAAGTACAAGTGGGGAGCAAACCTCCCGAAGAAGAAAACTAAGAACTCACAATAGCCAGGTTCGGCAATTTTCGGGGACACAAATGTTTTAAATGCCATTTATGTGACAAATTCTGACGGTTAGGGCTGTTAGGGTTGGTCTGAGGTTTTATAATTATAACAACAATAAAATCAACCTAAAAACCTAGTTTGTTATATTAAAATTGGGACCAACTCTATTCCAGTCTCACTGTTATTTTAAATAACTGCACTCTTTGCGCCACCTATCGGTATTTAGCAAACCTTTTCTACTGTGAGTTTTTACGTTAGTATATCTATCGCGTAAAAAGGTTAACTTAGGAACGTTACATTATTTTTCTTTTTTTGTACCTAAATGTACGTGCTAAGTAAAAGACAAGTTGGTCTTCTGAAAACACAAACGCAAAGTGAACTTGCAAAAAAATATCTTTGCTGTTGTTGTTTGATACAGGTGACTATCACATTGGTGGTACAACCAAGTTCTCCACTATTCTTTTCGACAAGGTTGTTGAAAATTTGTTGGTTTAGATTTTCTGCATTATGAAAACATTCTGTATTGTGTCAGTAATTTGGTATTTAGGCTATTCGGAGAATAAACATGTCCTTGAGGCGTCATGGATTTGATTATTTTGCAACAAGTAAAAATATAAACCTGGGAGTAAACATTTAAATATACTTTATTTGTTACGTACCTTTAAGAGCTCCGGGCTTACGTGGCCTTTTGACAAAGCAGCGATACAGATTAAACCGTCATAAGCGTTGTCTGCGTATGGCATAGGTGTGTTGGGCTCAAGTATACCCCGAGCAAGATTTCTGTCAAACAAACACGTATCTTTTATGAATGTTACTTAATCTTATTTGTGATTGTAAGTGTAAATTATTGTTTTTGGAACCTTTGTAAGTATAGAGCGCATTAATATATCTGTTTGTGGCCTTTTGAAGATCTAAAACATTAATGATACTACTTTTGGTACATGTAAAAATGGTGTTGTGTCATTGTCAACATAGTTTTTTGATTTAAGTGCTCCACGAGCTATTCAAAAAATAAAGTACTTTTTCATAAACGGTTCCAACGTAGGGATTAAAGGCTGTACTGCCTTTTTAAGTAAGAAACGGCTTGTGCGATTTTTAGCAGCGCATTTTACCTTTGGTACTTTAGTTTAGGCCAGGGATCACTAAACTTCCGATGGACAGGATAACCTTAAAAATAAGCAAGAGCCACGTAGGATTTTGTTTGCACACTATAATGAAGGCATTGATACTTCCAGTATCAATGTCATGTAACAAACTGCCTTTAAGGCATTTATGCGTTTTGTGAATATATAGGTCACTCCCACAAAATACGTTTGCAGCAGCCATGAAATCGAAATACATAATAAGTTAAGTATTACTCATGTCACGACCGCCAGTACATATGTTGTAGCATACATGTTCACGGCCGCAGGGGGGGGGGCGACCGCATGTGCACCCCTGATCTAGGTCGACAAAATCTTACACTTGTTGTGTTAATGCTTTTTTGTCTTTCATCAGTTTCAAGTTTTAGTTTTTCCAAAGTATATCTCAAGACCAAATCCCTTCGCGGGCCGGCCGCGGGCCCTAGTTTGGCAGCGAAGGCACAGCTATAGATGTTTTCATCGCATTTTATTTTGGTTTTGTTTAGGAATTATTTTTGTCGACATCTTATTACTGTAATAAAATGACTTATCTGAAGTTATTGGGGGGGGGGGGGGGGGGGGGGGGGGGGGGGGGGGGGGGGGGGGGGGGGGGGGGGGGGTTCCACGATCCTTGTCCCAAAACTTGTAATAATAGTTGGTCTTTTCAAACACGATTTTTGCGGCAGACAATTGTTAAAAATACTGTTGGAAATACAAACCTGTAAATGCCCTTTTTCTTTGCTTTTTCTATCATTGCTTGACTTCCGTCAATTCCGTCGATGTTTCCTTTGTATCCATGTTTGAGCAACCCTTCCGCACCAAGTCCTGTACCTGATCGTGGATAGAACATGCAAGTAGAATTCACAATACTTTAAACTCTTGTGCCTGTCGACGGTTTAAATTGGTGTTTATAAGTGACTAATTGTTTCGATTGTTACCGTAAAACAAGATTATGTGCTTATAAGTCACACTGTGCGAAAATTTTTAGTCTTTTTGATGGGCGAATAACGCAATATTCAGGATACAAAATATTCAAGGAGAGCGACAGACGATCAGCGTCAGTAATTTTTTTATTTTATTTTTATATTTAGGAACTGGTTCTAAATATTTTTTAGATTTTAAATACAAACCACAAGCCACATCCAAGACACTAGCACTTCGACTTTTAAACATCTTGTCATCCATTTCGGCCTGTAAAGTGTTGCCAAATTCCTCAGGAGCACTGAATTCTAACTCTTTGCAGTCGTGATCGTACACTTGAGCATATGATTCAAAATGCTTCACAACAGCTACGGGATCGTCGCTTAAAGTGTGTTTGTTGTACATTCGACTCCATGATTTGCTGACAGAATGGTCGGTTGAAGTATAATCAATATCCATCTTATATTTATGAAATAAAACGTTTATCTTTACTTCAAAGGTTTTCTTCAAAAGCTAATTCACGTCCTATTCATATATAAAATGTAAGAAAGTAAAAAAGTCGCATGCAAAGCCGGATAATGCCTTTCAGGGGCACATTAAATAGAGATAAGTTTTAAAGTTTGTACACTACAAAAAATGGCTTACTAACGATTCCAAAGAACTCAATAATGCATACTGAATAATCTTTTTTTTTTTTTTTTTCTTCGTACAAAATGACATGGTTCTGCAGCAGTCACGCTTTAGGTCCCATTGAGTTTGAAGCTGGAACCAAACTATTAGTTCTCTAACCTAGCGGTAAAATTGCTAACACAATTTCTTGTTTTATTTAACTGTTAACTATATATTAACTCTTTCTGGTGATTGTTGTTAATTAGTACCAAATCAACAATTACACTCAAAACGCTGTGTCACAACTGCGGCAGACCGGATAGCGACCCATTTCCCATATTATAAGTAGCCGTCCATGTTTAGAACACTTCATTGTTATTGTTTGCGATGATAAATATGTTAAACGTTGGGATATGCAGCGTATATGTAATTATAAGCATTTACTTTGTTTGTATATAATTGTATTTTGTTCATTTGTTTTTACTTAAAAAAGACAATAAAGGTGTAGGAAAAGCGTTTATTGCCCAACAGAATACACGTGTGTTAATGTTAAGGAACTTTTGATGGTTAGTCCAATCTTTTGCGTACCCGGGAAAACGGAACTTGACATCTGGGGCTCGTCTGGGATCTAACTTAAATAAGTTAAACACTAACCCCTGTAAGATCGTCAATGGCGTCCGAAAACCAGCATGTGGAAGTAGGAAAACAAGGGAGCTTTGATAAGGAATATAACGGGAGTACGTATAGGAGCAGATGTAGGTATAGGAACAGATGGAACATGAACGTGAAGAGAGATGGTTCAACCGTTTGGCCGAGCAGAAAAGACGCGACGATAAAAAATACGCCATGTGATATGTCATGGCTCTTTTAAATGCAAAAAGTTGTTTAAAAACGTTTTGTTTCTTTTCGTATGGAAATTTATTTTTGGATGGTCCTTATTTGGTCACCATGTTGCCCTGCATCTAAAACTAGATAAAATTCTCTATGTCGTTGTGTCAATATACATCCGCAAGAAATAAATTAGTGTTCATTGAGCTTTCGTTTTCTGGCAACATTCTGCTTGAACAAATGTGTTCATCTTGGACTACGTTAGCTATAACCAAAATTGGCTACGACATGTTGCATTTGCATCATGACAGAAGCGTCCGGACGTCCTTAATTTTTACCTTTTCTTCTTGTTACGATATTTTATACACCGCAATATTGCCATAATGCCAAAAAGACAATTGATTTACGTCATAATACTTTGGTTAATAGGAAGTCACTTAGGTCACAAAATTCGGAATGTCTTAAGCCATGGGAAGTGTTTTAAATGGTCTTACATTGCTGCTTTTCGAAATTTTCATTTTGAAGGTAAACTCATCGCTTCTCGCGCAAATTATGCGGTAATGGAAAATTTTACGTATGGTGCCAGCGGTCGACACAACCATATTAGGCTAGCACGCAACGTTTTAATGCATCGCTGCAGAGATAATCTGGGCAGTGGCTCACTGTGGTTTTGCTGACCTCTCAAGTTTCTTTAAGTCACTCCTATTTCCGTAAGTAATCGCTTTAAACTGGATTGCAGACGTTTCACAATTTCAGCCCGCATTTTTAGAAGGACGATGTAGACCTGTCTACCATGTATATAACAGGTGTATTTTCTGTGGCAAATCAGTTCTTATTGGTGCTATGTCCAGTCTTGCGTGTGTAACGTGAACTTAATTTCGAAATAACAGTTTTTGCAAAAATATCCTTTAGTAATTAGAAATCAGTTGTGCTTTGTCACAGGTAGATTACGAAGACAGACTTATTACAGCAATAAAACAGAACTCGATCTATCATTTAGTAAATAGCATTTCATGTATATAAACTGGTAATTACCTCTAAGCAAAGTAAGCAATTAAACATGACTTTGGTCGCAACATTCTGGACCTTTGATGAACTGTTTGAGTAGTTCTGGTTGTAGAGTTTATTTATAACTGCACTGATCTAAAAACAATCGAATCGTATTTGTTGTCTCCTAAGACATATTTCTTTCAACATTGCTTTTGCTGCAAACATTTTTTCTGAATTTGTAGGAGCTGAATGATCTTGCAACTTAAGTAGAATTTATGAACCAAAAACACCCCACTGTTCTATACTGTTCATGGACAACAAACGCTGCTTTCTGCTGTGGATAATTAGCTATACTTCAAGAAAAAAGCTTTCAAAATTGTAAAATTTGACCTATTACTTCCAACACCACAAGCAAAAGATTGCAATTCAAAGGCTGCTGTTTGCTTAACAAAATCGCTCTCGTTGCTACATTTGGGTCTGTGCTTCTTCCTGTGATGCAAACCACAACATGTTTATGGTTTCACGCATGTCCTAGTTGGTCGAGCCGCAAACTGTGTACTGACGTTTAGCTAATGGTCCACAGCGGTTCAGACGTGAAGAAAGTAATATAGTGTTCTTGCAAAATTAGAAATTTAACATTCGGTAAACCAAACAAAATTAAAGAACTTGAAGAAAAGATTACATACCAAACACACTATTTTAATAATACATTTCATTTTTTACGGCGCGGCAACAGAATCAACAATTCTGTAAATCTGTTCAAAGTTCATTTCTACTCTGTGACACGGTTGGTTGTGAATTGTTTCCCACATTTAAAGTTTTTCACATTTAAAGTAAACCATCACGGCGCAAGGTTGCTGCCATTATTGTTGATTTGTTGACGATGTCTGGGGACTGCGAACTTAACACCATCTAGTTCCGTACACCAAGTAGGTATGGCGCCAACAGCACAAGCACTTTAAATCCGATTTGTTTGCACGAGAAATATTTGCAATACAACGAGTTCTAGAGATGAAAAAAGTCAAGCTTATAAGTCAAGCTTTCAACAAACCTGAACAGACCCTAATTAAAAGACATGAGCAAATTAATGTTTGGAAAAACATAGTTGTAGCGAACGAATGCTTTATGCAAGTGTAAAGCAAACACAAATTAACTGCTGTTTGGCAACGAACGTTTTGGCAGATTCTTTACGAACGTTGTAAATAAAATACTTTTAGCTGTTTGTTCTGGCACTAAGTGGGTGGCGTGTGTGTCTAAAATGTAATCTATCAAAACGTTTTTGTACGACCAATTATTAGACAACTTGTGACAAGTTTCAACCAATCAAAAACTAACCTTTTGTGACTAAAAAGCGTCTTGCCTTGTAGTCCCATAACAACATCTGCATCACAGTTTCATTTAAAAAAGCAGGCGTTGGAGTTTACAATTTAAATTTTAGGGTCTATCACGACATTAAAAAGTTCGGGTTGTGTCGGATTTGGGGCTTTACTTTTGGATTCAGGTCATGCTTTAGCCAACTGGTAAATGTGATTTGCAGCTTAGTTCAAGTTAGGACCATAGTCATTCGAAGTGAGTCGCATAATGGAGGTCATGAGAGCGTAAACTCGTTTTATTGTGTATGACACCGGAAAAAGATTACATACGCAGGTTTTGGGCAGAAGTCAAAAATCCTTTTAATACTTCCTAAGTTACTCGACAGAACATTCCACAAATACTAAAGTAGATCATCTTGGGAACACACAAGTTATTCTCCACGACCATTTTGGTACAATATTGTATGCAAATTCTCTGCGTCCCAACAAGATATCAGTGCTCTACACCTTTCAAAAGTTTTAAATTTAAACCGATGCTGGGATCCAGTGATGGGGAGACTTGAGTCAGTAATCGAGTCCGACTTGAGTCCCTATTTTAAAGACTTGGCTTAACTCGAGTCTTTGCTGTTAAAAGCCCTGGCTTGACTTGTGAGTTTTCATGTTTTTAAGAGAACGAATCTGTTTTAAAGCTACAAAGACTTGCAGATATTCGTGCATGTACAGCTTTGCCGTGTAACCTGGTGACAAAAAAACGTTAAATCAAATTATATGTTGCCTGTCACAATTTGTAAATAAGTTTGCTATAACGTCTTCGGGGATCACCTAAGATTTATTATGGAATTATAAGTGTTGCTCCGTTGGTTTAATACATGGGCGCCGGCAGAAAATTTTGCAAAAGGGGGCAAATTTTGGCTGATACTTTACCGCATCAAGAACTTGTTACATATGAAGCCATAAATCGTGTACTTCACAATTGAGTTGCCTAAAAGTTATTTTGAACGATGTCACAAATCCCCGCGCTGCCACTTTAATTAGGTTTGCTGCTAAATATGTTAAATTGAGGTACACTGAAATTCCAAGGGGGGCNGTGCCCCCTCTTGCCCCTACGTGGCGGCGCCCATGGTTTAATACCACCCAGGGCAGCATTTTGCTCTTGCATTTTCTGATCGTTTGCGTATATCAGAAGCGATTCGCCTGCATTTCCCGCGACTATCACCGGCATCAAGTTTGGTGAAACGACATGGACCCGAAATCCTTCACCTAACGTCCTAACACCTGCAACCAATCCCATCCAGCCGCTTTTTTTTCTTTTTTTCACGGGGTTCGAGCCCAGGACTCTCCCGGGGACGAATACCGATCAGGTTTTTTTTATGACTGTTATGGGTCAGGCGCGCCGGACCATTCGGCCAAGTTCCTGCCCCCATCCAGCCGCTTGTGATCATCATACCTGGCTTCAGAAAAGGGCGTCGCCTGTCGAAAATAAACCAGCTGTTCGACTGAAAACAGTCTAAGTAACAACTTGAGTTTATGTTCTTCTGTAGATCCAACATCTCAACAGTAGGTCGCCAGCATCTCGGTAAAATTATGTAAACTTGAATCTCCGGCATAGCGCGGAGATTTCATCACGACATTAAAAAATATCTTTAAAAATACAATACATTTGCGACAACAAGCTGAAACCGGCTTTTCTCTGAAACTAAACCAGCGGGGTTGTGGTGACATGGTCCTGGCTCGCCAACTTGTTACGGAATTGGTTTGGGCCCGAACCCTGCAATAACGGTCACCACCAAAGTCAAAGACACCACGTACTGGTTTAATTTTGGGAGGCGCAACGTTATTGAAACCATAAAATCAACAGCGGTAAAAGTAGCTGACACGTGGATCGTAACAAACCAAATACCTTGTTTCTGGAGTGTCTGCTAGTTTCAAAGCACGTAAAGTAAGTTAACAATAAACGGGTGTCTTGACAGCCTGCATAACATGATAAACTAGGTGTACCCAAAAGGTTTTTAAAAAGAGAACCATTGTTGAACTATTAAACTTTTGCAGCAGGGCTTTTCCTAATTGGCCAGAAACATAAAAATACAAACGATTTTTGGGTGTGTTTGTAGTTCATGATTTCAGCATGCGGAGGGGCATCACATTTACGAATTCCCAATGGTTTAATAAGTTCTTTAACGTGTTACAGTGCAAACGTTGGAGTGATTTAACAACATGTGCTATCTTCGATTGCTGTAATTATTTGTAGTTGCGTTTTTAAACTTCGAACATTTTAAATTTAGCTATGTGTGTGACGTCAGACACTTGATATTTGCGTACACGTATTTAGGGTTAGGCAATTCTGTCTTCTGTTTTAAAATCACGTATGACATGTGAACTTCATGAATGTTTAACTACCGCTTTCTCTCCTTCAAAATTTGCTGAGGTAGCCAAAGGAGACGTAGGATGGCTGACTCTGCAATCCGTGTGTTGATTTTGTCTGGTGAACTGAGTTTATTCCATTTAGTCGTTAGCAGGTTGGTCGAACAAATCGAAAGTTGTTACGTTCACTAACATTTTATTTTTGTAAATGGGCGAAGTTTTACATTGATCCCGTTGTAGCTCCAAAGATCTTCCTAGTCCATGTTGGCTCTTTTGTATGTGGTTTCTTTTCCATGGTAACTTATCAATAGTTAAACGTTGCTTTTTAACATACATTGCTTAAACAGGCATGGTCCATGCTTTTTGTGGACCAGCAGCCAGCACAAGAGTTACCACTTTATGGCAACATTACTTTATTTTGTGAAAAGGGGCACCTTCTTGGGAAAGAAAGTGTTAGTCAGTGGGTCGTTAAAACTAGTTGTTGACTCACTATTTCTGCAAGTATTGACTTGTGTACACACATTTCTAATCGTACTGTCCTGAAAAAATGCACCCATTTGACACAATTAATTTATTTCAATTAAATTTTAAAGTTTTTGATAACAACACAAAAGTGAACGCATTGGTTCGCCCTGATTGTTTGAAAGATCAACGAAAAACTGCTCAAAAGGTGTCCGTTTTAGCTCTTTCCACGCCTTGGTTTTGTTTAATAAACTGACCACTTTCTCGAAGTGGGCAATATATTCTTTGTTACTTTCGTTGTTTCGAACTGAAAACACCAAAATACCCCCCGGTTTGGAAATTCGGACGAACTCCTGCGGACGAAGACAGTTTTTATCGCGAGGTATGGCGTAAACATATTTTTCATAATCTAATTGCATTACCTTTAGGAGTTCTGGGTTTATGTGACCTTTTGCCAAAGCGGCAACGCAGATTACACCGTCGTATGTGTTGTTATCGTATGGCATGGGAGAGCTCGGTTCAATGATACCCTTGGCAAGATATCTGTTGAACAATTTTGCATGCAATTTTTAATTTATAAGTAAAGCTATACAACGAAATAATTATAAAATTGTTTCTGCTCTTTTCAAATTGTCAAAAACCTGTAAATCCCCTTTTCCTTGGCAACGCTCAACATGGCATCACATCCGTCAATGCCGTCAATTTTTCCCTTGAAGTCATGTTTAAGGAGACCTTCTGCGCAAAGTCCTGTACCTGATATTGATTGATGCGGTTAATTCGACTTTGAAACAGTGCGAAACAGATGGACAAAACGGATTTCCATAAAGTCTTACAACAACTATGGGCAAAGATATGGCAAGTAATAATGCAGTAAGTTGACTTTTTTTGACGAATTAGGAAACAAACAAGAACAAGTCGCAAACAAGCACCAATAAAATATGTTAAGTTTGTTGTTCAGGGAAGCAAACAAAAACTATGGCACAATTTAGACACGCAAAAGAATTTAAAGCGGCATTCACCTGTCTAACCAGGCGATTTTAAAGCTTGACTATTTTGCTTTAGGCAATATTTTGATACTTACCACAAGCAATATCCAATATACATGAAGTATCGCTCCTGAACACTTCACAGTTCATATGTGACTGAAAAGTCTTTCCAATTTCCTCTGGACCACTAAACTTTAAGTTTTGACAGTCATTGTCGTAACCTTCGGCATGTGCCATAAAATTCTCGACCACCCACAGCGGATCATCTCCGAGAGTGTTTTTGTTGTAAAAACGATCCCAAGATCGTTGTACATCAGGATCTAAGCTACCTTTGCTCATTTTGTTGTATTACTCAAAGCTTGACTAAAACAAATATGCACTTGTGTCAAGTAGGCTACTGTACCTTGTAATGTTAACAGCAACACAAGTTCATGCAACTGCATCGAAATTGCGCTACAACTCTTTGGTAGTGCGTCCCATCACAGAAAATTTAATTCACATATATATGTATACGGACAGAAGCTTCAAGTAAAGGCCGCACTAAATGAATGGTTGTTTTGCTAATGAAACTTTCCCCACATCAACAGTTACCCCTCGGCTAAACTCAAAGAACTATTTAAATTCACTCTGATGTCACACGACTTTGTAGTTCGGTGTGGACCTGCAGTTGTCAGTTGTTGCTTTTTTTAAATGTATAAAAGCCGGCAAATAAAGTTCGACAGGTTCAACACATCTGTCTTCCACCAGAACCGACCACGACCACACGTGCATACACCTGCCACGTAATAATTAACGTTAGAATTGTGTAACACTGTTAGCTTAGTTGCTTCCGTACCCTGGCTTTTTTAAATACACAACTACATAACGTGGCGTTTCAGCGCCTACTGACTACTACTCTTTTTCCTTTAAAAGCGTGCCGAAGAGAAAAAGGTGAAACTGTTGGTACAAAAAATACAATATTGTGAAACTTTTGGTACAAAAACAAACGGAAAATTAAGGGTATAAACGGAAAATTGTTTTCGAGACATCGATATGTCCACACCATTTTGGGGAATGCAAAGAAGGTTTGGTAACATTACGCATTTTGACTTTTGTGATTTTATTTACCGGCTGAAAAATATGACTTTTGTGTTGGAACTGGCTGACAAAATATTTTGATCCTACCACTGCTTGTGTTTTGTATGAGCCTTAATTTAAATTCCTCAACTTGTTACTGACATTGTCGAGCTTTCTTTAATCCCTTTAACAATCTTACACTTTTAGGCAACTGTGGCAATCTCTCCGAGAAGGTTTTAAACTCATCATGTCCGCAACATCGACAGGAATATTTTTCTATTGCTTCTTTTACCATACTTTTGATTGACTCATAAAGCCTTTTGTAAACTCGAAACCAAGACTACTATCAAATTTCGAAAACCATTGAAAACAAATAAGGACGTTTGCTTGCCGCTTACGCTTCATACCATTAGTAACGCCAGTCGTATGGACACTGTTAACAAACAAAACTCAACACAAAAATCAAGAATGGATTATCTTGGGTTCGAATCCCGTGAACGACAAAGGGCAATTTTCAGTTCTCGGACTGCCGCCTAGTTGTCGAAAAATACAATAAAAAAAAAGAAAAAAGAATGGATTCATTTTTTTAAAATGTCATGCGCTTCTGCAACTTTCGGGATTTACTGGAAGCAATATCGTCAGGTTTAATTGACCAACAATAATCAGCCATCATTCCACCTTTCATGGTATCTTCTTTCATTTTGCTGATATCCTGTTGGAACCGTTCCTTTTAATTCTCATCACTTATTCTCCCTAGGTTTTAAGAGAAGTGTAGCATGATCGTTTTCCCACCAACATTTTGCAGATTGCTCAGTAACTTAATTAGTTATGTACTCTTTCCATTATTTAGGCCCTTTTGCCGTTTTGTCCATTGTTGCAAACATTTCAAGCAACATTTGATATTTAAAACCCATTGCTTGTCCCAAATATCCAAAGCCACATAGTGTGCAAGATATGCACATTAAATAAAACATTTTTTTCTTTTGTTGTTGTGTAGATGTGGTGCCTTTGGTTGGCAAGGAGCTTCATTTCTCCAAGATGAAGTAATTAAGGTCCCTACATGTGTTTGAAGTAATGTTCTGCCATCGTATGGAGTTTCATGAGTACTTCTTGTTTGACATTTACTTGCAACGAAGCACTACCAGCCTACGACGTTCATTGTCATTTCTAATAAACAGGCACTTTCTCTTAATGATGGTGAAACCATCGCATTTACTGCTTTGTTCTATTTCCTATATCGCCTCAAATACGCAATGATTTCTTCAATAAAATCTCTGAAAAAACGCCAGTTAAAATTTTTCGTCGCTGGACGTCGAAAGCTAGTTCCCAGTACGTCATAGATTATACACCGCTCTCGCGCAATAATCGCCAAGTTCCACGTGATAAACATTATACAATTGGACGACCACATCGGCGGGAATTCCCTAACACACTGGTTCTTAACCTTTTTTCCTTGCTGCACCCCTTTCAAATCACAAACCAATTTTCGCACCCCCTTACAAATCACTAACCAATTTTCGCTCCCCCTTCTGTAATTGCTTAAATAGAATAGACCTAACCAACCTTAATGGGTCAGCATCCCCGCACCCCCTAGGAACAGTTCTCGCACCCCTTGGGGGTGCGTGCACCCCAGGTTAAGAACCTAACGCATGGGTCGTCAACCATTTTTGGCACTACGGACCGTTTTTGAACGTGAAATTTTATCGCGGACCGGTCTTTAAAAAACTACAAATATTTACCAATAAAAACGCTTAAATTAGTTTATCATCCCCGGGATAAATGAGCAAAATGGCCCGGTATACGCGATTTTGGTAACACAAGTCATTTTGGTGTTAACGTTTAAATAGGTAGCCTATGAGCTAAAGAAAATGCCCTCATCCGTTAGTTTAGTCTAGGCTCGAAAAGTTAACAGAGCCTGGAAAAATGATAAAGCGTTAGAGTTTAACTAGTGGCGCGTGTACATTGATTAGCCGGCGAATATATTATAGGATAAGTCGGACTTATTAGAACTGAGATATTCAGCATGTCAGTTTATAACCGATTTTGTGAAACAAAACTTATAGGCTATACCTTTAAATGTTTTAATTAAGTTTTTTGTTTTAATTAAAAAAATCTTTAGTTGCATTCTATTTAAAACGAATAAGAGTTGTTGCGATAATTCTGTAATTCGCTGGTAACAAAATAAACCAAAAATGTAGTCAACTGATTGTCGAAGTGGTGTTTTCTTGAGTTTATCTACATAGAATTTTGAGGCACCAGTTTGAACTATACAAACGTATAGTGAGGCTTATAGCACGAAGTGATTTCGTTGTTTATTCGTGTAAGTTATAGCAATAGCCTATATCTGTAGCAGACCAAGTAGATAAAATGCTACATTTCACACCAATTGCACGTTACACTTTAGAACGCTGCATTGAAGCAGCGTTTTCAGCTAACATAAAGAATAAACGTAAAATAATTTATAAAACGGATATTTCACACGGTTTTCAGGTACATGGGGGGGGGGGGGGGGGGGGGGGGGGGGGGGGGGGGGGGGGGGGGGGGGGGGGGGGGGGGGGGGGGGGGGGGGGGGGGCCGCTTATGTGCCTGTTTTCGAGAATATTCTGGCAACTAAAAAAGGCCAATGTGGACAGTTAAAAGTAACATTAACAAACGTAATTATGTGCGAGAGAAGAAGTTTAGCCTACTGTTGCACTGTGGGAGTATAAAAAGCGCTATCCACCTTAAAGAACTCACTCAACCTCGTATTAGCAAACACGCTACAGATCCTATTTTGGCTAAATTTGTCTGTCAAAATGACGTCCAAAATGGAACCCTGAGTTTAAGTCTGATGTTTCCTGGAACGACCAAACGTCGAAGTTTGTCGATTTGACGTCGTGACGATATTCGGCTTTGTCAATTAGTTTAACGTCGATGGGGTGCCATGTGTCTGCTTAGTTCTTTCTATATAGGTTGACTTTCAAAATTCTAAATTTGTTCAATTGTTTTTCTTTTAAAACTAAAAACTACTTTCCGGTTCTTTGGGTTTATAGCCTACCTACATCAAAAATATTTATTTTGTTGCTAAAAAGATTTCGATAATTGCACGCTTGAATGCACAAAGTGCCAGGTTAGTAAGTTTAAGTTTGTTACGAGTTTATTTGTTTTGATAGGTAAGTTATATTACTATTTCAACAATATAGCATTTATTTATTTTATTACGGAAGACTTTTTTCCTTAACATGCGTTTTTTTCCTTTTAAACCTAAATTTGTTTTGATAAAAATTGCTGTTAACCATGAATCCGTGATATGCCCTGGCTGGGTAATGGACTAATAAGTTAGCTTTATTCTTCAATCCTCACTGCGGTTTTTAGCTAAATCGAAAAAAATATGGACTTGTTTTACTTTGCTTATAAATCACTGGCTAGGTGATACTAAAGGCTGTACACAAAAATGTTAAATCAAGTTAAACTTATCTTTGTATGATCACCAGGTTGGCTGATGAAGCAGGACTTTGGGTTCTAACATATATGTTTACAAAAACATGTCATTAAATTCCTGTGCTGTGCATTTGGTACATAAACATTTTGTATTGATGGTAAAAAAATGTGTTGTGTACAAATAACATGAATTTGTATTAAGTTTGTACTTTTTTTAATTCAGACAGAATAATGTCATAGGTAGCAACATTTATGTCATTAATCATGTCCAGCACAGTTCAACATAGTAATGATGTGGATATAGGCAGTTTGACAACCCTCGAAGAAATTGAAAAAGCCTTCGAGGATGCTAAGCATGCTGAAGAACAACAAGCTACAAGTTTAAGTAATCTGTTTCACAGCCAAGCATGTGTGTCTGACAAAGTTAATGGACTTAACGGGTTTTTGCCAAATTTGGAACTGTTGGAAACAGATTGCAATGATCTCAGTGGTATAATTGACTTCACTTGTACATTAGCTGAAAATGTTAGTTCCAAAGTTCGTGTGTTGGATGTTGCTAAATCAAGAGTTTTTAAAGCTATTCAGAGGGTTGATGACATTTTGGATTTAAAATTTTGCACTGATGGAGTTAAAGCAGCAATGGAAACTAATGATTATGAAAAGGCTGCAGCCAATATTCACCGATATCTTTGTTTGGATGAAAATGTGATTAAACAAAGCATTCATGATGGGACTGAAAGTTCTAGCATTAATGCCTCATTAAAGGTCCTAAAACAAGCCAGAATTGATATTTCAAAAGCTGTGTCTGAACAATTCGATTTAGCAGTTACAGAGGGAAACCTAACATCAGTTGAAAGATTTTTTAAAATCTTTCCACTTTTGAAAATGGAAGATGAAGGTTTGGAGAAGTTTTCAAAATATCTTTGCAATGAGATTTCAAAAAGTTCCCAAGAAAATCTTCGACAGGCTTTAAATATGGACTCCTCTCAGCCTCGGTATAATCTTTTGTTCGCTGATGTTCTTACACTTCTATTTGAAGGCATTGCTCGTACTGTCGAAAAGCAACAACCTTTGGTTGAAACTTATTATGGACCAGGAAAGCTGTTTGTGCTTATTAAGAATATTCAGAAAGAATGTGACAAACAGATGAAAAACATTCTTAACAAGTTTATGTTGGTCCGTAAATTTAAGGAAACTGCTCAACAGGTGCAGCAAGCATTGTTTTCTACAAAAAAGACTGATGAAATCAATCGCGTTGACCCAAGAAACCTTGAAACATTGCTCTCTGAAGTTACTGTTATCAGTTCAAGGACTGAACTGTACCTGAGGTTTATAAAGCGAAGAGTTCATTCTGACATTGATACTGTGTTTCCCACAGAAGAAGTGAAAGACATACATCGTAAAGAACTAAATTCCTGGATTAGTCAATGTGAGGTCAGCCACCTTATTCAAGAAGTTATTGGGTATTATATTATAATGGAGGAATTTTATATGCGAGAATCTGTTGCCAAAGCCATTCTTATGGACACTGCAGAGCCTGGAAACCTTACTTCAAGCATGACAGATGACACCTTTTTTGTATTGAAACAATGCATCAAACGCTCCATGACAAGTTCATCTATTGACTGTGTTTGTGCCATGCTGAACCATGCTACAAGTGTGTTGGATTTAAACTTCCGTGATGTTCTTGTTAATCAAGTAAAAGGGGGATTTCCTTCAGGTGGAGTGCTGGACAACATCAGTTCTGCATATAATGTAATGCAGACATCATTGCAACAGGGAAAGCTTCAAAGTGTTGATGAGCAGACTAAAGACGTGAGACAGCAATTTTTAAGCATGCTAAACAACTGCGAAGTGGCAAGCGATCACGTTCAGACACTTAAGAAGAGTCTTGAAGCTGAAGTATACCAGGTTTTCACACAGATTTCTGACCAAGATAAAGCAAAGCTTGAAAGCTGTTTATCTGACCTTGGTGTTTTGTCTGCAAAGTTTCAAACTGTCTTACAAAATGGTTTAACTGAGTTGACAGCATCGTCACTAAAACCTGAAATAAAACCATTGATTTCTAACTTTCTGTCAGTAAGCCATAATATCACAGATGATGAATTGGTAGAATATGAAGCAAATGATCCTTGGGTTCAGGAAGTGGTATATAACCTGCAGATGATCATTAACAAATTTCAAGCCACGTTGTCAACTGCAATATTTGACCAACTGGTCAGCCACCTTGTCAATGAAATTGTTGTTCAACTTGAAAAGGCAGTTTTTAAAACCACATATAATAGACTTGGTGCTCTGTTCTTTGACAAAGAAATTCGGCTTTTGGTTAGTTATTTAACATCTGTTACATCATGGACAGTCCGCGACCGCTTTGCAAGGCTGAGTCAGGTTTCAACAATACTTAACTTGGAGCAGGTATCAGAAATTGATGACTATTGGGGACACAATGCAGGAACATTGACTTGGAGGTTAACACCTGCAGAAGTCCGACAAGTTCTTACTTTAAGAATCGACTTTAAGTCTGAAGATATAAGAAAGTTAAAACTGTAATATTTTTCATACTTACATGAGTCTATAATGTGAAAAAGATTTGGTAGTCTTTACAATGCTTTTGATATTTTACCTCTTAAACTTGATATGTTTACATTAAGCACAACTTTTAGCTGATAGCAACACGGCTTTGATCAATTTTATCAAGTTAAATACATAGATAAGTTAAATACATTAGCAAATTTTGTCAATGGTGTTGAAATGACTTTATTTTCTTTCTATGGAAAACTTAAGTGTCTTATTTGTTTATGATGGATGGTGCTTTTGCCCAGCATTTGCTGGTGCTAATTGTACAAGCAGACTATGGTAACATAATCAGAACAACGCCTTATGTATGTGTGATGTTAAGTCAATTAAACTGCTTTGCATTTATTGCTGGACTCTAATTTGAATGTAATGTATAGATTGTGTTTATTCCTGTTTGTAACTTATTACTTGGTTTCATAATATGACAACAACAAAAATATAGCTTTTCCATCTTGACTATTTTCATCTTGGCAATACAATACTGGTTTTGTATGACATTCCATTTTTATTAATTCACCTTGTATACAGTTGTTTTCAAAATATATTTACTATGAAGAAATGTTTATTTCAATCTATCTAGGTTTATTGATGCAATTTTTAGAGAAACTGTTGTATTGTATTCTGTTAAACTGTTGAAACAGAACTGTACATTGAACTGAAAATGGAAAAAGTTTGCTAAATAACTAAATTCAACTGTGTGGAGGTTTGTATCTTGTAGCCAGTATATAAAATAGTTTTATTAAAGCCATTATTGTTTATTTTGGCACTAAACATAGCAAACATTTTCTTAATTTTTTTTTGTTACAGTTCTATAGGACACTTTAACATAACTGCATGTGGTCTACTTTAGACAGGTTTCCAAAATGGTGCATATATATTGATGTTATTATTTTGATGTACACTGCATTTTTAATTGCAGGAACATTCCAATAAACTTGAATTTCTTGTCAACATTTGGCTTCTATCCAAAAAAATGGCAGTCTCTTCAAAAGCTAAAGGTGATATAGTTACATCAGAAGCTCTTACTTCAAGGAATCAATTGATAGGAAGCAACAGATCCCGTGACATGGACTTATGGCCTCTACTTAACTTAGTTCCTAATGAAATTCGCATGAAAATTAGCCGAGTTTACACTTTTGGCCAATTTGGAACAGAACTTCTATTCACTACTTTGGATGATAAGGTTTTTACCAATAAATGTGTAGTAGAAATATCCTTATTGTGTCTGTTTCAAACCAAATTTAGCATTGTTTTATGCTGACACTTTGTATGTGTATTTAATGTCCAGATTTGAATGTTACATTTTGACATTCATTGCAAATCATCACCAAAGGTATATATTTCTTTTTTGTGCAGACATATTGCATAGGCATGAACACTAGTGGATGTTTGGGTGTCGGGGACAATATCAATTCTTTGGAACCCAGATGTGTTGAAAGTTTTAATGGAAAAAAGATTGTTGGAATGTCGTCAGGTTGTGGACCACATGTTCTTGTGCTAACAGAAGGTACGATTTTTGTAAATGTAAAAATATATTTGTAACGTCTAATTTTACTTGTAAACTTTTCAAATTATATTGGCTTCAATGCTAATAGTTTCTGTGATTTACTGCTTGTATTTAGAACTATATTTTATGTAATGTATTTGTTTGCTACTTGTCTTCTTGGTTAACGGTGCAACAGTTTAATACTTTTCCTAAAAAATATTTATTGAAATACTTTAGAGCAGTAAAACCAAGAAAAATGAGTTTCTTGTTTTGATAGATGGGGATGTTTTTACTTGGGGTCACAACAGTTACATGCAACTGGGCAATGGCGGGACTGCCCCAGGTTTAATTCCATCTCCTTTGTCTCGGCACTTTTGCAAGAAAGCAATTCAGGTTGCTTGTGGTAGCCACCACTCAATGGTACTCACTGTTGATGGGGAGGTTTGGGCATGGGGTTACAACAACTGTGGACAGGTAACATGTTTCATTTGAGTGTAATGTAGTCCCAATACTTTTGGTCATGTTTCAGGTTGGTTCAGGTTCTACATCAAACCAAGGGGCACCAAGAAAAGTTACAGCTTGCATTGGAAACAAGAAAATTATTAACATTGGCTGTGGACAGGTTAGTCACCATTTTTTTTTTGTTAATGGTTTTTGTTTTTGTCAGAAAATTCAACCCTTCACATACCTAAAATTGTTGCCTAAATGAAAAATTTCAAAAGCACTCATTTTTTATTGTGTACTCAGTTTATTCCACACTATTTTGGCCATTTTCTTGTGTCAAGGTTTGCACTGCAGTTAATGTCATATTTGTAAAAGCTTAAACGCTCAAGTTGTATCAATGAAATAGAATTTCCATTGCAGACTGCCTCAATAGCAGTGACAGATGGAGGAGAGGTTTATTCATGGGGTTATAATGGTAATGGACAGTTGGGTGTAGGAAACAATGTTAATCAAACAAACCCATGTCGAATTGCTGCACTACAGGGTGTTGTTATACAGCAGGTATGATAAACAATAAACAAGGCATTTTAGATTTGCTTTATCATTAAACTTTGCTGGATAAATACAACAGATGCAGTTTTACACATTTTATCAGATGCAATTTAAACTTTTTATCTGAAAATGTTTGTGCCCATGTACCTATATGTTTCTGATTGAACATTTATGCCTTTCTTAAATGACATACATGCAATGTTAAATGACATACATGCGAAAAGATCAACTCGGTTAAGTCAAATAAATGTGGTCAAAACTGCCTTGTAATTTAATTTTACTAATTTGTAGGTGATATGCGGTTATGCCCACACTTTGGCGTTAACCGATGATGGTGTGGTGTTTGGTTGGGGAGCCAATAGTTATGGACAACTAGGATCTGGAAACAAAGCCAACACTGTTACACCATTGCAAGTGAGGTCATTGTCACAGTAGTGCATGTAAAGATGGTCAATTTTAAATTATAGGTTTTTAAATGCAAGTATAAATATAAGCGTTTTTACTGAGAAAAGGATTTCAAAACTGGTGCCACATAACACCTAAGGCCAAGTTACACTTACATTACATATTGCCCTGATGCAAATACCACACTTTATCCTAATGCTTTGCAAGTGCGATTAAACACAGTAGAGTTGGATCAAGCCATTGATTTTTTGAACAGCAATAAGCACTTTTCATTAGGAATCTTGTGCATTTGTATCCTACATGAGATTGTCCTTTACTCATTGAAACACTTAATAATATTAAATCAATGCTTACTTTAAATCAAAAAGGCCATGTCAAATTACGTTGTCGTCTTACCTGCATTTGTGTTGCAAGCCTATAAGATTATAAGAGTTACCGCAGCATAAATGACTACATGTTTTATGCGGCTTCTTTGCCCTTTCCTGCAGGTTGCATCTAACATGGGACGGGTGGTAACGATCGCTGCTTCGCATTATTCGCATTGTTCTGCTGCTCAAAACCAAAACGGACAGGTAAATTACAAAAAACGTTTTTCATTAAGTCTAGCTATAACATACATCGAATAAAAAAGTCTCGATTGAATATGTTGATTCGTTTGACAACTTTATTGCACTGGATAAAAATGAAGAGCAAGCATAATCTGCAGTTTGAAACGCACAAGCAAATAAACTACTTTAAATGAAAATATGTAATAAATGTGTTTCTAAAAGACGTTAGGTGTAACGTTTGCAGGTTTGGCTACACAGCTTTGCGTTGGTATATACGTATTAGCTATTTCGAAATAGTCTGGTTGTAAATTGCAATATATTTTAACACAGGTATGGATGTGGGGACAGTTACGTCAGCAGCCGACCGCAGAACCAAAATTGACGTCATTTACCAACCTCAACGCCGTGTTCGCCCATTTTAGTGGACCTCCGGTATGTTGTGTTAGTTTAACCCAGGGTTATTCAACGGGGGCGATATCGCCCCCCAGGGGGCGATTTCGGGGGGGGGGGGGGGGGGGGGGGGGGGGGGGGGGGGGGGGGGGGGGGGGGGCAGGGTTATTCAACGGGGGCGATGGTGACAATTTCGAAGTTCGGGGGGGCGATTTTACTTCAAAGGGGGGCGATTTCAACGTTACTGATTGTTTTAATATGTACAAGAACTGTGAGACTCAGCTAACTTTAACTTACAACCAGATACAATACGTGTTGCTAACAAACACCAGGGATAAGGGACGCATCAGCTTAAACATGTTGCTATTTGAATACATTGTGTTTACTGGTGATTTTTTGTACTTTTTGTGATCTCGTGAGCAAGGTTGGGCATTTAATTTGCCACAGGGGACACTTTATTGCGGCTATGTATGGTGACGGGCCATACTTTTTTGATACAACGGTAATGAGCTTTACCTCAAACTTGTTTCGCTTTCACACTTCCCAAACTGCGAAGTATTTGTATCATTTGGACTTCTGCTCCACAGAGTACTACCCCATTGTTTTCAACAAAAGAAGGCGATTATTGGCGCATAATCGTAATATTGTTTNTACCCCGTTGTTTTCAACAAAAGAAGGCGATTATTGGCGCATAATCGTAATTGTTTTGTCTATAATGTAATAAATTTTAACAAATCTTAGATGCGTTAGTTAAAAGAAGTGCGTGAAATGGATCTTGCGTGTTGTAGTAGCAATTAAATTAGGTTTTAGCTGTTAACTGAAGCTTTCGTGTTGCTGGCTGAATCTAACCGCCCACGTCTGCTCAAAAAGCAGAACTTTTATACAAATAACAATCTCATGGGGGCGATTTGGAGACATTGCCTTAACAAGGGGGCGATTGAGCCAAAAAGGTTGAAGACCCCTGGTTTAACCTGATTGGACCCCGCTGTGTTTACGTTAGTGTCTTTGTTGAAAAGTGACATAATGAATGAAATATTACAGTGTTTTGACTACATGCCTACTAAAAATACGTAAGGTTATTGAGATATAAACATTGGTGAACACATTATGCTATATTGTTCCGGTGTTTCATTACGCTTACTCTATTACTGTATACTGTGGACCTGACATTTGCCACCTCTAACTCCAAAGGGCTAATGCATTCGATTTAGTTTAATTAAAACGCGAACCATACCTTTGTCTTGCGCGTCGATTTTCCAAATGCAATTTACAGTTAAGTTAAAAAAATGACTATTGGGCAGTGGTTTAGTAACAGTAGTTCATTAAACTGCTCAGAAACGAAACAAAGGGTCGCATTTTGTTTAGTATTTAATTTTGTATTGTAGATTAGTTGGCGACCAATGGTGGTTTGCAGTGAAGCGGAGCCGTCTGTTCACCAGAGCGTGTCGGCTGCTTTCAATGACGAAGCGACATCTGACCTCAAAATTGTCAGCGAGGGAAAAGTAATCTATGTTCACAAGGCTCTATTAAAAATAAGGTGTATAGAAGGGTTCCTTTTTTCATCCCGCCTTTTCACTGATAAATATAATTTGTACGTAGGTGCGATTATTTTCGTCGAATGTTCCAGTCTCATTGGGGAGAAAATAACCAAGACACGGTGGAAATTAACGGGTACAGTTACTCCGTAGTTTATTCCTTCTTGCAATGGCTTTATACCGATCACGTTGAACTGCCACCCGAAGATGCCATAGGTAAGAGTTCTATAATATTTATACCGTTTCTAAACCTTTGGACCTGTTTTTGGATCAGTCGGCAGTTTTGCCTGCTGTAAAGGAGGGGTCGGGAACCTTGTGAATGCCACGTGCTTGTTATGTCCAAGTAGTAATGGCTTTGCTTGCCAACTATTTTGTGCGTAATTTGTACAATAATTAAAAAGCACCCAGTATGACTGCGTTTTCGTTCATAATAGACACCAACAAAATTATCGCTATGTTTTTGTCTTGTTATGGTCATAAGGAGCTAAAATATATTTTCATTTAACCACATGTAACCACACGCGTTTTTTTTCTATTCCTGATCTAAAGTCTCCTTCATCGTCTCCCAAGATTTGCTTATCACTATTTTGGTGGTTATTGTTGGTAAAGGGCATACGTGTTGTTTAAATTAATTTTTTTTTCAGGTTTACTGGACCTGGCAACATCGTACTGTGAAAATGGTTTAAAATTCCAATGTCAGCGTCTTATCAAAGAAGGAATTAACGAGGAAAATGCGGCTTTACTTTACGCAGCTGCAATCAAATACCAAGCACAGGTTGGTTAAGTTCTAGGCTTTGATTAAATGATCATTATTATCTGCAAAAAAATGTATGCAAATGTAACAATTTCTTCAAAGTTTGATGATTTTAAAGTGATTTTGTATTAAATTCTAAAATTTTAAATTCAGTGTTTGTGTTTCGGCCTAAAATGTTGTTTTTTGGAACGACAACAATAAATCAGAAATGCGGGAATTTTGCGGGCAAACTGAGATTTTAACATGTCGGTTTCGTATTTGTCATTACTACCTGTGCTTGTGTCTTCCACAGGATCTTCTTGACTTCTGTTTTCAGTTTTGTCTCAACCACATGACACGCGTGGTTCAAACCGACAGTTTTCGAATCCTTGACAAAGAAATGATGTTGAACTTTATCCTTCAAGCTGCAGCGAAGGGAGCCTTCAAGCGCTAGCCTCATAGGATATATAATTTATTTTACCCACAGTGTTCCAAAACGTGATGTTATCATGTAAACTGTTTTTGTTGTCCATAGTATGATTTTTGTGTGGCAATTCAGTCGAAATGCCTTAGATGCAACTTTTGTCCTGGCGGTTGGGTTGTAAACTTTAAAATGCGGAAATACAAGACTTTGTATGTTTTCTTTCTTTGTTCAAAACAGTAAACATCATTTTGCAATTTGATTTCTGTTTCGCCATGTGATTTTTGCTCACTTTTGTCTGTTCCTAATGTTTGCTGAACCAAAAAAAAACAAAAAAAGATTTTTTGTAACGTATGTTAAGTTCCATTGCCAGACAAAAGGTGCTTCGCTGCTTTTTCTTCTCCTTGAAAACTTTTTTTCGCACTTAAGTTATGTTGCACACCTGACTAACCATTTGTCATCTTTATGTGCTGACATTTTTTTATCCGTAAAAACATCGTTCGTTTCGTCGTTTGGAAATACATCAAATTCAGTGAAAATTGTCTTAACGAAGAGAATCTAAAACATTCCGCCACTCTGACTATCCTACGTGAAAGGTGGATTGGCTTAGATATAATTTGGCATTTTGTGCGGCGGGGTGATCTTCTCGCATTTCACGTTGCAACAAAATATTTGAAAACTAGTTGTTTTATGTCCCTAAACTGTTGGAATTTTATTTGCGGTAATCAAAGTAGGTAATGTGCTAAAACACGTACAAACTGGAGTAGTTTTTTTTACCTCAGGTCGACGTTTGAGCTTTATGATTTTTATTAGCATTTGTCATCAAAAATTACCATATATAGCACACAGTGTCCAAGGACGAAATCATTAGATATCAAGGTAGGAAGAAAACATTTTGGCACGTCTTAGCTATCAACTTGGAAACAATGTATTTACAGACAACTGCGCTTGGAATGCAGGACTTTGTACCAAAACACCGCACCGGTGTTAGGTGGTGGAATATCCTTAAAGATTCTTTCACCGCTCCCTGCTTCCTTATATTTTGAATATAAAACAGGATTATGTTGTTGTGATCCGATTTTTTTTCACCAGCTCCAATGATTTATTTGTGTTAACAACTCCTATAATCATTTCATACTTCTTCCCCAGTGCTATATCTTCAAGCCTATTGAAACAATAGGAATAATTAAAGAGTACATGAGCAAACATTTTTAGATCTCATGCCTATTCGCATTAAGTGCACCCCAAGACCTTGATTGGGGGGGGGGTCCAGTGCTATATCTTCAAGCCTGTTGAAACAATAGGAATAAATAAAGAGTACATGAGCAAACATCTTTAGATCTCATGACTATGCCACATGAACATTGCCTCACTGACCTTCGCATTAAGTGCACCCCAAGACCTTAATTGTCGTTGAAATGTTGGGTTCACAATTAATATCTCCGAGTGCAAGTAAGTTTTGCCATTCGCAATTCGTGATATGTCTTCTAACATAAATTCATCGAACTGAAAATAGCTTGTAGATAAAATTAAAAGTGTTTTTTTATTTGATCTGCGTTTTATAGTAAACAACCATTTAGGCCAGTGGTTCTCAAACGTTTTTGTAGCGACGCCCCTGGACAAGTTTTACTGGACTTGCGACGCAAATAAAGGTTAATGAGAAAACTTATTATTAAAGTTGTGTTTATTGGGGGGGGGGGAAAATGAAACGACGTACCAGGGCGTCGCGACGCACAGTTTGAGAACTACTGATTTAAGCTTCACGTTTTTTTGACCGTTTTTGAAACTTCGTGGACCGGCCTTCAAGAAATACAAACATTCAGCAATAAAAAAATCTTAAATTAGCTCATCATCCACAAGAAACAAGGAAAATGTTTCAAAGCATGGGGGGGGGGGTACTTAGCCTACTGTCAATAATAAAATTAAAAGTGTTTTTTATTTGCTCTGCGTTTAGTAAACAACCATTTAGGCCAGTGGTTCTCAAACTTTTTTGTAGCGACGCCCCTGGACAAGTTTTACTGGACTTGCGACGCACCAGCAAATAAAGGTTAATGAGAAAACTTATTATTAAAGTTGTGTTTATTGATACAACAACTAAAAGCCACGAAACGGAACTATTCTGCGACGCTCTTGAAAAATGAAACGACGTACCAGGGCGTCGCGACGCACAGTTTGAGAACTACTGATTTAAGCTTCACGTTTTTTTGACCGTTTTTGAAACTTCGTGGACCGGCCTTCAAGAAATACAAACATTCAGCAATAAAAAAATCTTAAATTAGCTCATCATCCACAAGAAACAAGGAAAATGTTTCAAAGCATTTAACCTAAAAACTATACGGCCCGGTAACGAACATCTCGCCGACCGGCACCGGCCGCGGCCGGATTATATCTTTATATGTTATGAGCGGCGATTACATGTTATAAGCGATAATATGTAACTTAGGCGTTTATGTAATGCTTACCCTTATTAACTTAATAAGCGAAGGAGTATGTTCGCCAGTTTTAAAACTCTCTGGATGTAGATAGTGTTTCCATTCTGTGGCCAAAACGCAAGAACACATTTCATTCGATTTAACATCAAAGACTCCCAGCGACACGTCTTGTGGAATAGCAAAAAAAAAATTACTATAGTTTTTCTTGCAGAAATATGACTGCTGGTTAATTGTTGCTTAACTTTAAAGTGCGAAACTTTAAAAATGCAAGCTAGATATTACCTGGGGGGGGGGGAACATCTCGCCGACCGGCACCGGCCGCGGCCGGATTATATCTTTATATGTTATGAGCGGCGATTACATGTTATAAGCGATAATATGTAACTTAGGCGTTTATGTAATGCTTACCCTTATTAACTTAATAAGCGAAGGAGTATGTTCGCCAGTTTTAAAACTCTCTGGATGTAGATAGTGTTTCCATTCTGTGGCCAAAACGCAAGAACACATTTCATTCGATTTAACATCAAAGACTCCCAGCGACACGTCTTGTGGAATAGCAAACTGTGACAAAAATTACTATAGTTTTTCTTGCAGAAATATGAGTGCTGGTTAATTGTTTCTTAACTTTAAAGTGCGAAACTTTAAAAATGCAAGCTAGATATTACCTTTAGGCTGTAACTTAGTTGTTGTCCTAAACGTTATGAGAAAATATATCACCTTTATATAGGTGTTAACAAGGACGTCCTTTTCAACAACTGAAAGGTGCAAACATTTTGAGGTTACTTCTTCATCCAAATAATAGATCAGCAGTTTACGAATCCCTTTCGCATCTTTCATTGTCAAACGTCTTGTACAAAAACGGCCGTTCATTTTGTGAGCCACTATAATTATTTGTCAATGGCCGACTATAAGTTAACATTGGTTATTAACTGTATAAGTCGTTTTTTTTAACTTAACAAAAATCAACATATACCTGTTGACTTTACGTTCGCCAAAAATACAATAAAACTTAAGCTGTATAGGCTTAAGTCCATTGCAGGTGCTACATGACGTTGCCTCTTCTTGGCCATAACTAAATATTTACCCATTTTTAACGCTGGCCTTTACTCCCATTTTAACCGCAGGTGCTTGTTGTTGTTTTTGGCTATTGGCCAGGCCAGGCTGTTGCTAGTGGAAGATAAGCCACAACATCAGACCGTTAAGTGTTATTTATTGTTTGCCCTACCTGCGTTAGGGAGAGACTGTCACGTATTACGGAAATTGGTACAAAAATTGCATCTCATTCATGGATATAAAATATTTTCCTACATTGTAGGCTACACAACAAACAGTAGCAACCTATTTGGCAATTAAGTTCGTTATGTATCTAAAATAAATTATTGTCGGGAATCATATCATGAACAAAAACTTCTGTTTCAAAACAGTAGTACTAAAAAATCAGCACAGTGCACAAGCAGCTTTCGTTTTAGGACCCACACTTTCTATGCCATTGTTTCTGACATCTCTTCAGCATTAACAGTAGTAGTGTGAAGGACTCTACCCTGAGCAGCGAAGCGATTAGGTGAGTAATTTTCGTCCGCTTCCATTTTCTCAACTTCATCGATCATGCTACAAACCTAAACAACGAGCACATTAAATCCCAGTTACCTTATAGCCTAGGCAGTACGTGTCATGTTTTAGCTTTGTTATTCCTTTTTTGGCACAAGCAATGAAAAAGAAGAGCATATTATGTGGAAATTAGTCCAAACAATTCAAAGAGATATGTATAAATATTTAATTACCGTAGTCGGTTCGTCAACAAATAAAGAGATTTGTGAAATAAGGGAAAAACAGTGTTACTCAAAGCTGGAAACATGTTTAACGGTCAAGCATAAGCTCGCTACGCTTAGGGTGTTATATAAAGCGCACCAACACCCAAACAAAAAACCTAAACATGCGAACCTTAAAGATAACGAACAAATGCAATAATAAAAAAATATTTAAAAAAATAAAAATAAAATACAGAAACTGACGATGTCTACAAGTGTAAAATATAACTTATCACTTGTGAACTGATTAAATTTGCTTATAGCTGTCCCTTTTTATGATTTCTATTTTGTAAATCCTACAGCAGTAAACTTACAAACTGATAAAACAGAGTGAGCCCGACACTTATTTTTTGAACAGCTTCTGTATCAAGTGATTTAGTTTGTTCCTTTGCATTTCTTGCTTGTTGAATCGTAATGTTTCGAGGGTCAACTTCCAACACGCGTGTCCTGATGTTTCTTGTTCCCCGTTCCCCTAACAACCTTTGAATGTCCTGCCAATGCTGAAAACATAAGTGAGCAATGTTAGTCCAGGAACATTGGTCCCCGAACACTTGTGATTCATCATTCATTCATTAATTCATTCAAAATTAGGTTGTGACAATCTAACAAACCTTAAAAAAATTACAATTTACAAAAGTTTTTTGTTATGTTACACCACTGTTACGTCTTTTAGCCACAAGCATAACATAACAGCTTATCATATCATAAACCAGTACATGGTCAGAAACCTTTATACCCAACAGTTGGGAATCCAGTGGCCAGCCAAAGACAGCCAAAAATACCGTAAGTTCACTTGATTCGTGTCCCAGTAAGAGATATACAGGGGGGGGGGGTATCATAAACCAGTACATGGTCAGAAACCGTTATACCCAACAGTTGGGAATCCAGTGGCCAGCCAAAGACAGCGAAAAATACCGTAAGTTCACTTGATTCGTGTCCCAGTAAGAGATATACAGCTTTCATGACCTCGTGAACCCCAGCTGGCGGCCGACTGTACTGTCTTATTTCATGCATCTGTGTTTGCTGAACTTCCATAATCGCTGCCTGAGCCTGGGAAAATTACTATTTAAGTTTTTTTTTTAATTAAACTAAAAATGTAAGTAATTATATCTCAAATTAGATTGGTTCAAAGTATTTTTTTTACTGAACCAAAATATAAGTCCATTGTATCTTAATTTAGATTGGTTTAATAAATTGAATTGATAAACACAATTCCTTTTTATCACGCACAATTCCTATCGTTGTTGCCCAATACAATCTTTATTTATCATTATTTACGTTTGTCGCCATGGAACTTTTTGATTCCTCAGGTTCGACCTTATTTGGATTTTCATCGCGCAGCCACAGGTAAAGTAAGATAGCAATCACAACAGCAATAGCAATGCAACCAACAGTAATTCCGACTATCTCCTCAGTGCTAAGTTTAGATGAATTGTTCTTTGGTGTTTGGGTTTTAGACGATTGCGTTGTCGTAGTTTTATTACTTTCTTCATCTTCTGAATCCGCTGAATATTAAGTCCAGTTGTTATAATCGTATAATTTTTTTTACATTACATCCTGGCTTTATTGTTGTTATGATTAAAGATAGTTTACTGTAAAAAATCAAAATACATACGCAGTTCTGAGTTATTGATTTCCAAATAAAACACTGTAAGGTTTTGGGAAGTCCCCTCCACTAAAAAGCACAGTGTGGTGTTTTCATCCACGGAATATTCGTATGTGTCTTCCACGTGTGTATCGTTTGAATACAGCCTGTATTATACAATAAACCTGTAAAGTGTGTAAACTCATGTCTTTGAACGCCTTTTGCAAAAAACACATACTTGAATCGAACAATGCAGTTAAAAATCAGTCAGTAAGCTTGTACGTATTATAATTGCAACAAATAGTGTTCTAGTAGCCAATGACATTAAATACAGTCTGCAGAATAGGCTTTCATATCCTAACATTATCAAAAGCGGTGGTACTCCACACCGCATGATACTACCTGCTAAGGAGTTTTCATAGACAGACACATACTTTGGGCAAGTTTAGCGAAATTGTGTTTTTGTGGATTTGCTTGTGGAAAACGGCTGAAACTATTTTTGCAATTAAAATAATATTACCTCATTTACCATTATTGGGCTGGGGGGGGGGTGCGAAATTGTGTTTTTATGGATTTGCTTGTGCTATTTTTGCAATTAAAATAATATTACCTCATTTACCATTATTGGGCTTATATTCTCAAATGCGGTATACGTAACTTGAGGTGAAATATGGTCCTTTTGATCCAGTTTGCGAGTTTTTGCCAGTAATACATAACGCCTTATAATACGGTGTAGCTGCAGCGCGTTCAACTACTATCCACCAATTGTGCCCGACACTTTTTTGCGCTTCATAACGTCTTAACGTTGCGCAGCTATTTCCGGCTTGGTGATTGTTTTAGTGCAATAGTGTTGCTATGTTGTCTTTCACCAAGCGAAATAAACTCAACTCAACTCAACTCAATACAATTAATTTTAAGAATGTTTTAACATACGAAATAGCGCTATTTAGTGGGCACTGAACGGGGGGGGGGCAATTAATTCTAAGAATGTTTTAACATACGAAATAGCGCTATTTAGTGGGCACTGAACGTAACCTAATTAGATTAACAGTTTTTCGGCCTTACATAAACTCATTATTGGAAGCGTCGGGAGAGGACACCTTTGATGATCCATAACAAACTGCTGAACCAGATGTTGTGTAGAATTTAAAAGTAGATGTGGAATGCAATAAAACGTTAAACGACTGCGTTTCACTTTTGGTGAGATTGCCGTAAATTACTTCCTCTGCAAGTCGCATGCCTTTCACTGTAAAACAAATATGCATCTTTTATTACTTATCAAACTTAAACGATATATTAGACGGGTCGAAACACCCAGTGGACTAAATCCTTGGCTAACTTAAAAGAGGCAATACACAAAATCATCAAATGTTTATTTCAGTTTTTGGTTCGGAAAAAATAAAATAAGCTTGAAGCCTCGATTTTCGGTTGGTAAAAACGACATTTGGGCTTAAATGAATTATATTTAAAATGTTTATTAAAGCAATCACGCACCGGCATGCTGTGAAACTTGAGTGAATTCTTTGATGTGTCTCTCTGCATCTGGCTGTGGTGTTTTATTGGAGTGGACTGTGGGTGTGAGGCAACATATAAATATGGTTAATGTGACACGATACCAAAACATCTTTACTTTATTTATTTGCTACAAAAATATGAAGATAAGTTAGAAGTAATATGAATTTCAAGCTGAAACCATTTTACCAATGATACAAATACGATCAACAGAAGTAACTCCTTATGTATTTTATGTTCCCTCTTTATAATATATTATTACAATGTCATACAGTCAAATTGACATCTAATAGCTATGATTTGAACAAAATTAAATTCGAAAAGTTTATAGGTTTAATCATTTTCTCATACACTTGGGACAGTTACAAAACAGAATTGAATAGTTTAAGATTCACTGTGAGCAAAACTACACACTTCTTATCTTGTAGTCCAGTATTTCTCAACTTTGTAAAATTATGGTTTACCACATTTAAACCATCTTTATTATTGCAATTATTATTATATTGTAGACAAACTATTTTTAAATACATATTTTTTGAGAAAAAGCTAAACATCTAGTCGATGAAACTTTATGAATTGAATTTAAACTTTTAGAGCTTTTCTGGTTGTCAACTAAATATTGTACACCTTAAAATTGGCATTTAGCACAGACACATTAAGAAAAAAAACAGTTTTAATATAAGCTGACAGTTTCAATAAATTTTATTTTACCAGATAAAATTTGTATCAGTGTGTTTTGCACTGATCTGTCAACATATATGATGGAAATACCTTATTTACAGACAAAAACAGTGCATACTGCTGTATACATTCCAGTAGTAAGTATGTTTTTTTTTTCTGCTAAATAATGTTATTAAACTTGTTTATCTGCTATGAGATCTAAACAGCTTACAGTCAGTTATACAATCAATTATTTGGACCAGACTATGTAGAACAGCTAAAGCTGACATATAAATTCGCAATAAGCAGAAAGGGGGGGGGGCAACTTGCAGTGTTTATCTGCTATGAGATCTAAACAGCTAACAGTCAGTTATACAATCAATTATTTGGACCAGGCTATGTAGAACAGCTAAAGCTGACATATAAATTCGCAATAAGCAGAAAAGTATTTCACTTAGTTACTTATTAAAACTACTTTACAATATAAATTTGCACTGCAGGTTCAAGTATTGACAAGAACAATGTTTAGAGTAGTCAAGTATTGATAAGAACAAAGTGGGGAGTCTTGTAAACAACTAGTATTTGTTGATACTGTTATGGTACTTGGTAAGCACTCACCTGAGTATGCTTTACATGTCCAAACTCAATATAGCACATGATGTTTCGATTAACAAAGTTCAGAAGAGAAGCAAAGAGAAGCACACAGCAGGTCCATCTGAAAACACAATAAATTATTATTTCTCAATCCTTAGGATTTCCTAATTTTGACATTCAGAAAGCACATTTTTCAGTTTACACCAGCAGAAAATTACAACTACCCAACAGTTTAGTTTATTAATTGTAAAATCATTAAATAATACGTCAAACTTTCAAACTAAGAATGTGTATTTAATTGACAATCTTTTTTCAGTTAAACATCCTAGATTAGGCATAAAGTGAAATACTGGCCACAGTTAAATTGTTGCAACCTGCACAACATCACAAAACAGAAATTTCACTTTAAATGCTGGAATTTCACTTTTATTGTGCTTGTTTCATAGTTTCAAGAATCAATAATCAATATGTGTTGGCTGCAAAGAATCAACCAACACTGTTCTAAAACAGGTATAAGCGAGAACTGAAACAGATTTAAATCAAAAACAAACCCAAAACAGGCGCAATTTTATTGTGCATTATTTGCGTAGCGAAGACGAACCAGTCAAGCATGTAACCAGCAACGTAAATATGAAGCCCGATTCGATGAAATTCAAAATGAAACTGTGAGCTTTAAATGACAAAATTCAAAACAAAACAATGAGTTTAGGGTAATATGGATTAAATTTCCATCCATGGTGACAAAATAGTCAAAAAATCCTTACAAATCATATTATTTCTATGGCCACCAGAATTATGACGATCTTGTGTTCCTTTTTATTGCTATTTCAAAACAGGGAAAGCACCGAAACGTGTTGAAAAGTGCAGAAATGCAATCTCCAACGAGCACAAAAGATCCAGGCACGCAATCAAGCAATTCATCCCAGTTCTTCGTCGTATATTGTTGTAAACCCGGGGGGGGGGGTGATAAGTGCAGGAATGCATAAAAGATCCAGGCACGGCCCACATTCCCACTTTGGTGGGAAAATCAAGCAATTC
>QLIY01001413.1:18095-39104 GCA_003260075.1 Phallusia mammillata | reverse complement strand
TTACCCGATGTGGGCAAACGTCATAGGTTGGATGATGTCATTATCCTCTATATTGTGTGTTCCTATCGTGGCAGTGGTGACTTTGTACAAAGAAAAAGGATCCTTACTTCAGGTAAGGTGTTTTTGTGCCAGTGTCAGATGAAAGAATCCCACATATACTAAACCGAAAATTGATAAAATCATATTTACATTAAACACAAATTGTTCCAAAAAGTTGTAACACGATATTATGCAGATAAGAGTATAAGTTTTACGGGGGTAATTTGGAGATAGGTTTAAGAAAATCAAACTTGATTTAAGCCTGAGTTTGCATACAGCATCATTTTTGCAGCAGTTTCACCAAAGATTTAAATTCGTTTTTTTTTTACTACATTTCGAGTGCAGGCCGGGTTCTGGCCAGTTCATCACGTTAGGTTTGGTAAAAGAGTATAAGTTTTAATTTGGGCTTTTTTTTACTAAATTTCGAGTGCAGGCCGGGTTCGGGCCAGTTTACGTTGGTAAATCAGATACTAAGCCCTTTTTTATTTCTCATGCAACATTAAAAACATAGGTTGCTCTACGAACCCCTAAAGTACGCAGGGCCACTTAACAATCATTACATTCAAAACAGATATTTCGACAGAAATGGATTTCCGCGAAAACTTCAAAGATAGATTTTGCGTCTCTCCATTGCCATGACAACCATGACCAAATAAGTATTTCTTCCTTGACACCCGACGCAGACAAACTGTTGGAAGCATAATCTGTTCCAAAAACATTTATTTAAAATTGTTTTACACCCAGTATAGGCTGTCATTATCTTTTAACTGTATATTTGTTGTGATTTTTTGATCAAAGAGCTGTTGATTTTTTGCCCACAAAAACTTTAAATCATGCCTTTGTCACTATATTGTCATATTAGTGTGATAAATTTTGCTGATTTTCCGTGTGGGTATTTGTAAAACGTAAAATTTCGGGTACAATGTGGATTGCCTTTGAATGTGTTCTGATTGTAAAATTACCTTTTACAAAAAAGCAAATTTAGTTCTTCGAAGTCAAATAAAACGTATTATACACTGTACTGAAAATTAATTTGAAATGCTGTTATTTTCCTTGGACGTTTTGACAATATTTGTTGCTAATTTTTGTTTCTAAATTGCAGTGTATTGCGTCACAAGCAAGTATACAGGTTATTACATACAACCAGGGTTGCCATAGCGCCCCCCCCCCTATTGTAAAGGATAATGTCTTGGAAAAAGTTAATATCCTTATTTCTAAAAAATGTCCTTGTTTTTAAATTGAGTCCTCTTTTGTCTTGGTGAAATGGCAGTCAAATCCCAGCTAAGTAAAGTAAACCTATAGACCTAAGCTGTCGTGACACGCATTATTTTCCGTAAACAGTTGCTGGAACAGATTGTTTCTGATAGAAAGTATGACATGAAATATGTCATGGCTCATTTAAATACAAAGATTTGTTCAAACACGTTTGTTTCGTTTCGTAAGAATGTTTAATTTTTCGGTTGTCCTTATTTTGGGGCCTATGTCGATGGCAACCCTGCATGTAACGGGATAATCGTACATCCTAATTATAACTAACAAAGCCAAAACAAAGCGCAAGTCATTTCTAGAAGTCAAAACCAAAACATCATCATGCTTAGCTATAACGTTGCTGTATAGCTGTTTTGCGAGAAAGTTTCAATAGAATACAGAGGAAGTAATAATAAAAGTGCATTGTGTTTGTGTTGACTATCCACGTTCTAAACACAAACATGGAAGCGTTTGGGAAGCGTAAACAACCTTCGGCACTAACTAATTAAATGTTAGTTGACTTTATTTACACAGAACCACTGCCTAATTATTATTGCCTTTGAAACCAGTTTGCAAGGTACGATTAAGAAAGGGTTTCCACTCAAGCAAACTTTTGTTGTGATTATTATATATGTATGTAGTTTGTTAACGCTACTGATTTACTTTCCAAAAATGGGCAATGTTTTTTACCTGTTCTAAGGAGTGATTACCAAATCGGAGTTGTAAGTTGGGCCGGGTTCGGGCTTATGTTTCTTTAAAAAAACGGGCTTGATTCTGGCCTGACTTTACGCATTTTTTTAAATAAATTTAAATAGCTAAGCAGCCAGTTGATGGACCTAACCGAAGGTCAAACAGCCCTAAAACGCTTTGTTCAAGACCAATTGTTTATTGTGTTTGTTGTCTTGGTATTTCCTGAAGCTTTAAATATATAAGCATGTCAATCAAACTTTCGGGCCTAAACGGGTTTCTAAAAAACGATTCGGGTTCGGGCCGGGTTCGGGCTCCAATTTCAGGGTCAGGCCCGTTTACAACTCTGCGCCAGACTCATTAGCTGCAGAGCGTTTAGTCATAATCCACCAATTATATCCCTACACTTTGTAATGATAAAGTTTCAAAGATGTCCAGCTGTTTCCGGCTTGAATGTTCTAGTGTATAATGTTCTCTAGTGTATAGTTGTCACTTTTCAACTTTTGAAACACGATTTGGCATGATAAACACGTGGCAACAAACAACGTACTGAGTGATCGACTGCAGAAAAAGCCTTCCTAGTAAACATTACAGGAAGCCCAAACATGAAAATGATAGGTGCAGTGTAGTTAGCTTGCTGCACAGTTATTTGGTTTAGCAGAAAACACCTGAGAGTCGTTTGTTAATGTCAGTTGTCTTTGAATTTTCTGCAATACCCGCAGTATTTGGTGAAGTTAAACTTAGTTAGTTTTCAATATACGCAATATGCAAACAAACACTTGTCGCGGAGTAAGTTTGTTGTACGACTGTGACAAAAGCATTCTGACTCAAGATAAATGCTGCAACCACTTGTAAAATATAGTTTCAACGTTTGGTAAAAAAACGTAGCGACAATACTACAGTAGAACAAGAAATAGTTGGACATCTATGAAACTTTATCATTACAAAGTGTAGGCATATTCGGTAGATCATCACTAAACGCGCTGCAGCTACACCGTATTAAAAAAGTTATGTGACATTTAGTTCACCAGAGAATGAGTTTGGCGCAATGTGAGTATAAACACGCTTAGGGGGACATTGGTTGGACCAACCGAGGGGGACCTAGAAACCACCCGTGGCAGGGAAGAGGGTGGGGTTCGGCAGGAATAGAAATCACTGAAAGAAACACTGCCGGATAATTTCAAGCGCCGCGAATAATAATTCATTAAAGAATTAAATTATAACTAGTACACCATGGATAATTTTTAGGTGAGTCCGTTTATAAAGTGTAAATAATTAAATCTGCTTTTTTGGCGATTCGTTTGTGCAATCCACTGTTTGCGTACATACGTTACGATGGTGTATCTTTTAATGTATTGTTGTTACAAGTTACAAAATTCATAAAAAAATCCCTTTAACTCGTGGTAACCAAGTGGAAATTTTTGACTGGTATTTACAAAAAACTATATAGATGTAGCCTATGTCATATTTACCATCACTTACCACCAGTGAAAATTATTTTCAGCATGTAATGTTTACGAAATTGGCTGCTAATTGGTATCGATTATAATCACTAAATAATTATTAATTCAATTTCCTATGTCCTTTTAATTGTCCAGTAATGCATGTTTAGAATGGGAATTTATTTGAAAAAAATGGAAAGGTTTGTTCCAAACGTTGCGAAGGAAACGTTTTTTACTAGCGTTTTGGGCATACGGCTTGCTAAAATAAACTATCAGGAAAGTATTTATATAATGGTAGAGCTACTAACACGATAACGTTTCTCCTGATCCAAAAGTGCTTAATTTTCGATAGGTGGCGTAAGGAGCCCAAAGTTACTTATTTCTAGTTAGCGGCAACCGATTAGTAAAAGAAACGAGTTTTATGTTTTTGTTGTCGACTTAGAAAACAGAAAACAAAGCTGAACAATTGTTTTGAACTAATGATGCGTTTCCTAAACATGTGTCATTAGCGTAGTATTTTGTGCTATTATGTACCGTTTTGTGCAGAATTGTAAATCATACAATACAACACATCTGCATTAGAACAGTCACCTAGCCGGAAATAGATGCACAATGTTATAGCGCAAAACGTGGAGGGCATAACTGGTGGATAATTTCTAAACGCGCTGCAGCTACACCGTGTTATAAAACGTTATTTGAATGCGTTCACAGGAGAATGCGTTTGAAAGCGTAATTGCAGACAAAAAATGTCGGTTGGACCAGTCGATGCAAGGAGGCTTTATAAACTAACCACCCGTGTAGGGAAAAAAGTAAGGTTCAACGGACCAATAAACCACCAAACTAAAAAATAAACTTTCACTTTATAGTTTTGCAGCACTGAAAAGAAAGAAAAATAAAACAACTTGACTATTAATCGTACACCTGAGACTAGTTTAGGCGGTAGGATGGCTTTTACAACCAAACTGGATAAATACATTTCATAACCAGTTAGTTGTTTACATTTATACTGAATTATATACACTAAATTATACGTAACAGTTGATGCTGTTTACGAAATTGGCCGCTAATAGTGATCGATTATATAATTCATTTCCTATTTCCGCCCCATAGTGTTTTGCTAAGAACAGTAGTCGGGTTTGGTACAGGAAAATTACGATGTATATAGGGCGTAGCATGCAAAAAATGGAAAGGCTCAGTTGAATATGCTTCGAAGGAAATATGCAAACAGAAAAAGGCGTTTCAAGTCAAAAGGCTGGCTTGGTTAAGCGAATAATCCACCGTGTAGCTAGCTGTGTTAAGGATATACATGATATGTTAATGGGGTAAGTATATGAAGCACAAAATTTGTAAGAGACGAAAATGATTTAACTTATTTGGTCTAGTCTAATTGTTTAAACATGGTTTACAACAAAGGCAGTGTTTTTAGAGGGAGATTGGAAGTAAAGAATATGTTTCATTACCAGCTAGGGACAAAATCATTTGATAACCGCTTTAGGAAGATACTTATTATGTATAAACTTCGTACAACTGTACCGAAAACATATATGGTCACATTTTTACCAATTTTTTTGTTTGTCATTACAGATATATGTTGCTGTAAAAAAATAGTAAAAATACACAGTTTACAGAATGGATGAAAGACCGGTAAAGGTGACGCAAAGAAAAAGGTATATTATAAAGACCTATTAAATCGTATATTCATGCAAAAATATATTGCCTAACCTATTTCTAGCCTAAACATACCTGTGAAAGCATTTTATTGTGTCAATGTGATTGTCAAAAACAGTTCATGTGATTGTTTGAATTTTGTTGTTTGATTGAATTGTCGTCAGTTATGTCACAGTGCGTTTTACTGTATTTCAATATGGTGGATATAAACTTCATTAAATCTTTCACAGACTTCAGTGGAGTCGTTCATCTGAATTCATGTTCACTCTGTTGGGATATAATATCGGACTTGGCATGTTATGGAGATTTCCATATCTATGTTACCGAAATGGGGGAGGTAAACTTACATTTAAGTGATAAAAACCAACGTCCAAGCTTGAAACATGTGGCTGTTGAATTCTAAAGTGCAAAGGGGCATAAATTTGTACCTGTCAGGCAAATACTATTCAGATGACAAATTCAAAACCTATTGTGGTGATAGGTACAGATGTTTGAAACATAAAAGCCAATCATGACATTGACACACATGTTAAATTCCTTACAGCCTACAAATGATACAGTCTGTTTTCAGATAAACCTTCATATGGGCATAAAGGTTCACCACTGGGCATCAGTAATACTTACTTTAAAAATCCCTCTTTCCAAGCACAGGTGGTTAGATTCTACGCCCCCCTCGACTGATTCCACCCCAGTTGTGGTTATTCACAATGCGCTAACCTCACTTTCTTGTAAGCCCCAGTCACGCCTTGTTTTGACGGGGTAGCTGCAGCGCGTTTTGGTATCATCCACCATTTGTGCCCTCCACTTTTATGCGCATCACGTTTTTATGTTGCGCAGCTATTTCCGGCTTGATGATTGTTTTTAGTGCAACTATGTCGCTATGTTATTTTTCACCAAGCAAAATATACTCAAGTCGACTTAAAACACATGTTCAAGACTAATTTTTCATAAATTAAAGACTATTTTAGTTGCTGAGTAGGCCTACAACCCTTAAATTTCAGTTTTTATTAATTTATTTTCTTGATATAATTTAGGGGCGTTTCTGGTGCCATTCTTTCTATCCTGCATTGTAATATCGATTCCACTCTATACTTTTGAAATTGGTTTAGGACAATTCACTAAGAGAGGCAGATTGAGTGCTTGGGATCGCATACCTGTCATGAAGGTATTTTTCGCAACAAATTTGTCCAAATTCTTAGAATCACTTGGTTTTGCCAAACTCTCAGTTTTTTAGGGCATGGGATTAGCAAGCGTTATTGTTTCAACTTGGTCAATGGTTCCCTACATGCTGATCATGGGTTGGTGTGTTATGTTCCTATTCAATTCCTTCACAGTTGGAAATCTTCCATGGACAACATGTGGTACGCCTTTCTTTGCTTATTACTGTTTTACTTAGTCGGTCATTACAAAAGTTTTATAGTTTTAAGACTTACTACTTACTACAGAATTCGCAAAACAATATGTCATGTAATTTTGGCAAAATTACTTGCAAAAATTCGTTGATTGTTTATTCAATTTTCGTTTTTCTCTATCCAAATGTTGGCCACGAATGTGATCTAAAGTTTGTTTTCGTCAAAGACAACAAATGGAACACAAATTCATGTGTGCCTATGTTTGGTGGCAACCTAACAAATCGGAACAAGTCTTTTTATTCGGTCAATGTCACTTCTGAGAAACTGAATGTAATGAGAATGTCTGATGCAAATCACACATTGCCACAGGTTGAATTTTGGAGGTGAATCAAGTTGATAGAAAGTGAAGTATCATATGTGTAAAGTTATTTTGTAAACTCGTGGCTACGTATACTTCAGATAGTTTGTAATACTATTTTAGTGAACACTGAACTAGTCTACGCATCAGGGTTGAAAGTTGGGCCGGGTTCGGGTTTAGTTTTCGTCAAATAAAAACGGGCTTGAATCGGGCCAGACTTTACACTCTGTGTCAGTATTATTTTTAACACACTAGCTAAAGTAGCCAGTTGCTGGACATGACCTAATTTCAAACAGCCCTAAGACTCCTTGTTTTAAGGCCAATTGTTTATTGTTTGTGTTGCCTTGGTCTTTCCTGAGGTTACAATTCACAGGTCTGTCAATCAAACTTATGGCCCAAACAGGCTTCTTAAAAACGATTCGGCTTCGTACTTCAAATTCAGGCCATTGTGTTTTTACCAGGCACAGGGTTCTACAAGTTTCATCAGGTTTTGACGACGCTGGTTTAGGATTTAACACCACAATGTTACCGTTTTTGGTTTTTGCCTTTGTTACTGTTTTCATGGTAACCATCAAAGGTGTTAAATCAAGCGGAAAGGTAGATAAAACATGATAGCCTAAACTACCAAAGTAATAAAATATGCGAACTCCATACATTTTTAGGTGGTATATTTGACTGTCACTTTGCCATACATAACCTTGTTTGTACTACTTATCCGGGGAGTTACTCTGGATGGCGCATGGGTTGGTATAAAAATGTTTCTTTATCCGAAAATGGAAATGTTACTGAAGCCTTCGGTAAGAAAACAGTCAAAAGTAAATCAATAGATACATATTTTATTCCTATGTTTTATCAAGGTATGGATGGAAGGCATCTCCCAAGCATTTTATGTTTACGGCCTGGGATTTCCCGGATTAACAGCTTTTGGAAGTTACAACAAAAAAGGACAGGACTTCTTTAAGTAGGCAAAACTTTTGCAAGAAACAGAAAATAATTTTCAAAAAAATAGCCAAAAATATTTTTCCGACCCAAAGTAAATGCAAACTTTGCTTGTTTGTTTGCAGACAATCAGTGTTTATTATACCTTGTGGAATGGTGACGTCAATAACCATGGGCTTTGTGACGTTTAGCATCATTGGAAACCTGGCTTATACAAACAATGTCGAAATAACTTCAGTTATCAAATCAGGTTTGTTTAGTTTAAAGTTTCTTTGTGTATTATTACATGCAAAACATGACCCAGACCCTTTCAAGCTGCAAATGATTAACAGTATCCAACTTACAGTATAGATACCAACTATCAAAATGAAGCAATGGAGTAGACAGGATTAAATGAAGAAGTATGCAGCAATCCACTTTAAGCTGCAAATTAACACAAACTAACAATAAACTAAGTAAAGTGCCAGTTTTTAAATAAAACACCCACACAAAACTGATCCGAAAAACTCATACAGCCTCAAAATTTTCCATTCATTTTTCAGGTCCTGGCCTAGTGTTTCAAATTATACCATCAGCTTTAGCACAACTTCCAATCCCACAACTATGGTCTGCTCTTTTCTTTCTAACTCTTTACTTTGTGGCTATTGATTCAGCGGTGGGTTAGGGGTTGGAAACTGATTCAAAATCCAGGCCTAGCATTAAAATCTGTATTGTTTTGCAGTTTGGGGAATTCGAAGCTTTATCAACTGTAGTAATTGATGCTCTACCAAAACTCGGGTCAACGTATAAACGTCGAGCTATCACCAATTGTGGAATCGCTTTGTTTCTGTTTTTATTATGTCAGATCATGCTTACTGGTGTAAGTATGTTTTTTAGTTTTTTTTTATTATATTTCAACAATCTTGTAAAAAATTATTCCCAACAAAATACTTAAGATGAACATAAATTCGTGACTGCGGTCAGCCCTAATTAAGCGTTGATGCAAACCAGCGATCACGGCACACTTATGTATAATGCATAGTACTACAGGGCTATTGAATGCGTAATATCAAGTCAGCTAGTCACCAGACGTTCCCATTTGACAAAGCGGAGGCTAGAATGAACTAGCCTGCGGTGGGATTCGAACCCACGACACAAGCCTCCTGGGACTCGCGCACTACCAACTGAGCTACATTGGCTCAAAATACTATAACTCATATTTTTAGCCTGGAATTCCCCCCCCCCCCCCCCCCCCCCCCCCCCCCCCCCCCCCCCCCCCCCCCCCCCCCCCCCCCCCCCCCCCCCCCCCCCCCCCCCCCCCGTGTGAATCTCTGGCTGTCGGTTGGTTGTGGGACGCCCGAAAATACCGTCATGACGTAACAATGATGGTGGGACGAAAATTACCGAGAGTGTTCGATTACTGTTACAAGTTTGCTATTCCCGTCATAACAGTGGTAAGATAAAAATCAATTTATTCGGTACATTATGGCTAGCTTTAAGTTGCGTTGGCTGCTAAATGAATTAGAACAAAGTAAAATTCGGAAGGAGAAAAATGTTTCAAACAACAATATTTCAAAATGGTATTGATACAGAAATTTTGTGATGACCCTTCTTGATAAAAAAATCTATTGGTAAAGCGATTAAAAGCATGGCCCTATTAATTTGTTTGTTCTACAGACTGTATTGACGGTGTATTGCGTTGAATGGGAACCACTAACTATTGGAGATTACGTTTACCCGATGTGGGCAAACGTCATAGGTTGGATGATGTCATTATCCTCTATATTGTGTGTTCCTATCGTGGCAGTGGTGACTTTGTACAAAGAAAAAGGATCCTTACTTCAGGTAAGGTGTTTTTGTGCCAGTGTCAGATGAAAGAATCCCACATACACTAAACCGAAAATTGATAAAATCATATTTACATTAAACACAAATTTTTCCAAAAAGTTGTAACACGATATTATGCAGATAAGAGTATAAGTTTTACGGGGGTAATTTGGAGATAGGTTTAAGAAAATCAAACTTGATTTAAGCGTGAGTTTGCATACAGCATCATTTTTGCAGCAGTTTCACCAAAGATTTAAATTCGTTTTTTTTTACTACATTTCGAGTGCAGGCCGGGTTCGGGCCAGTTCATCACGTTAGGTTTGGTAAATCAGATGCTAAGCCCAATAAAATATAGGTTCCTCATACTAACCCCTAAAGCGGGGGTGGGGAACCTTTTTGTTTGTGAAGGCCGCCAAACGGTTTATCGACATTCGTTTAGGCCGCACAGACTATTTCATAGGTCAAGGACAGTGGTGTTTAAAGTTTTTGACTTACAGAGTGGTCGATGTGCTATTGAACTTACGGTCCAAGCTAAATAAATTCCTCACTACATTTCCACCCCCACTACAACATTCAGGATTTTATTGAAGTAGAAACTCGCTTGTTTACCAATATCAATCTAAGAGCAGCTTGTGACTTCACAGACGAGTTTAAGACATTTGATTATGCGCAAACAATTGTTCTTTTGCAACACAAGTCGAACCTTGGTCTCTTGACAGTCCGACGAAAATCGCTTTGTGTACCAGTACGCAACCATTTGGCTCTAGTTTGAAAACCGCTGCCCTAGAACCAATCAAACAGTAACGTGGAATAACGGTAAAAAAGTACGTTTCTGTCTAGTTATTAGCGCCTGGTGCAGTGTGTATTATAACATCCTAAATTGTATTCTGACATCGAAGGCCGCACAGAGTGCCCTAAAAGGCCGCATGCGGCCTTCAGGCCGCAGGTTCCCCACCCCTGCCCTAAAGTATACGCAGGGTCACTTGAAAGTCATTACAATTAAAAATCAATATTTTGACAGAGATGGATTTCCGCGAAAACTTCAAAGATCGACTTCGCGTCTCTTCATTGCCATGACAACCATGACCAAATAAGTATTTCTTCTTTGACACCCGACGCAGACAAACTGTTGGAAGCATAATCTGTTCCAAAACATTTATTTAAAATTGTTTTACACCCAGTATAGGCTGTCATTATCTTTTAAGTGTATATTTGTTGTGATTTTTTGATCAAAGAGCTGTTTATTTTTTGCCCACAAAAACTTTAAATCATGCTTTTTTCACTATATTGTCATATTAGTGTGATAAATTTTGCTGATTTTCCGTGTGGGTATTTGTAAAACGTAAAATTTCGGGTACAATGTGGATTGCCTTTGAATGTGTTCTGATTGTAAAATTACCTTTTACAAAAAAGCAAATTTAGTTCTTCAAAGTCAAATAAAATGTATTATGCACTGTATTGAAAATTAATTTTGAAGTGCTGTTATTTTCCTTGGACGTTTTGACAATATTTGTTTCTAATTTTTGTTTCTAAATTGCAGTGTATTGCGTCACAAGCAAGTATACAGGTTATCACATATAACCAGGGTTGCCATACCATCCTTATTTTTAAGATTTGTCCTTATTGTAAAGGATAATGTCTTGGAAAAAGTTAATATCCTTATTTCTAAGAAATGTCCTTGTTTTTGAATTGAGTCCTTTTTTGTCTTGGTGAAATGACAGTCAAATCCCAGCTAAGTAAAGTAAACCTATAGACCTAAGCTGTCGTGACACGCATTATTTTCCGTAAACAGTTGCTGGAACAGATTGTTTCTGATAGAAAGTATGACATGAAATATGTCATGGCTCATTTAAATACAAAGATTTGTTCAAACACGTTTGTTTCGTAAGAATGTTTAATTTTTCGGTTGTCCTTATTTTGGGGCCTATGTCGATGGCAACCCTGCGTATAACGGGATAATCGTACATCCTAATTATAACTAACAAAGCGCAAAGCCAATACAAGTCATTTCTAGAAGTCAAAACCAAAACATCATCATGCTTAGCTATAACGTTGCTGTATAGCTGTTTTGCGAGAAAGTTTCAATAGAATACAGAGGAAGTAATAATAAAAGTGCATTGTGTTTGTGTTGACTATCCACGTTCTAAACACAAACATGGAAGCGTTTGGGAAGCGTAAACAACCTTCGGCACTAACTAATTAAATGTTAGTTGACTTTATTTACACAGAACCACTGCCTAATTATTATTGCCTTTGAGACCAGTTTGCAAGGTACGATTAAGAAAGGGTTTCTACTCCAGCAAAATTTTGTTGCGATTATTGTATATGTATGTAGTTGGTTAACGCTACTGATTTACTTTCCAAAAATGGGCAATGTTTTTACCCGTTTGATACCGCCCTTTTCTTCAGGTCGTTTTACGGTATTACATTTACTCTTATATAATACTTTAAAATTCGTTTTTCCATTTACAAAAATAACAGTTTAAATTGGGAGTGTAAACAATGTAAGTTAGTAGAACAAAGAAAAATAGCACCAGTGGTTTAAGCACAAAGAAAATGGGAGTGATTGACAAATGATAAAAATGTGGTAACAAACAACATACTGAGTGAAAGCCTGCAGAAAAGCCTTAACAGTAAACATAACAGGAAGTCCTAAACATGGAAATGAGAGGCTTACTACAGAGTTAGTTGGTTTAGCAAACAATACCAGCGATTTGTTTGTTAATATCAGTTGTGTTTGATTTTTCTGTAATATCAGCCGTTAAACGCTTTAGGTCTTTGGTGAAACTAAATAGTTAGTTTTCCATATAAGCAATACGCAAACGAACACCCGTCGTGGAGTTATTACTAAAGCTTTTTGGCTCAAGATAAATGCTGCAACCACTTATAAAACATTGTTTCAAAGTTGCAAAAAAACGTAGCGACAATTGTACACTACAGTAGAACATGCACCATGTATTGTTGTTTTTTCTCCGAAGCAAATCTATCCAACTTAAAATGTTCATAAAAAAATCTCTTCTGTTTTGCCTTTAAATCTGCAATGTGTAAAAGTGACAAAAATAAGCAATTCTTTTACTCGTAGTTACCAAGTTTCAATATCGGGTATTTACAACCAAACTAAATAAATGAGTAACTTATATCATATTTACCATGAGTTAGCAGTGAAGATTAATTGCAACATTTGATGTTATTTACGAAAATAGCAACTAATTAATATCGATTATGAATTTAATTTCCTATTTCCTCGCAATAGTATTCAGAAGTGCAGCTTTGTAAAAAAGGAAAGGCTTGTCCAAAATGTTGCAAAGGAAATACAAGCTAGAAACGCTTTTTATTTGCGTTTTTGGAAAACGGCTTGCTTCAATAAACTAATAGAAAAGTGTTTAGATAATTACGTTGAAATCGTTTATACCAGCGAAGCATTGAATTGGCTACTTTCGGCTCAGACTAAAACCGAACGTTCAGCAATCAATTAAATCATTTACGATGAAATACACGAGTTAAATAATGCAAAAAGCAAACAGTTGTTTTACTGCAATAAAACATTTGTGTTAGATTATTGGTTATAGTTAAGTTAGCTGGTTTTGCAATCTCAAGTAGCGGTACATCACTAGATTCAAGTAGTTGCATCAGTTTTGCATTGTAGTAGCGGTTTTGCATGCACCAACTTGTATCAATGGAAAGCATAGAGACAATAAATGATAAGCTGCAGACAGTGCACACTGTTTCGACCTATAAGGTATCATCAGTGCAGCTGGTGACAAGAGATATGCCGTAGTAGTGGCTAGCTAGTGTAGCCATTCAACAGCACTCCACCAAGGCCTATCTCTTGTCACCTGCTGCACTGGTGAGACCATATCGGTCGAAACGGTGTGCACTGTCTGCAGCTTAAACTTTGCAGTTCTTTCGTTTGTCATTACAGATATCTGTTGCAAAATAGCAAAATATACACAGTTTACAACATGACTGAAACACCATTAAAGATATCACCGAGGAAAAGGTATGGATTGTATAATCGGGCCACCTTTGTGACACTGATGCAAGAGTGGAAAACTATAGCACAACGTTTTTTAAAACATGTTTAAAACAACTAAGGTGTAACTTGCCCATAACTTGGGTTAAAGTCTGATTGGATAAATCCGTCCCTAGAATTGTACAGAATTGCATCACGCTAGCTGCAGTCAAAACTATTTTCTATCTAAGCAACAGTTACATGTCACTGAGATTCCTATATGTGACAAGGTTTTTAAAACGAATTTTATGTTGGCAGTGCGATTGTTCTTAGGTCATAGCCGACAAAATACTGTTCTAATTATGTCGAAACCAACTGAGGCATAATACATACGCAACGAAGCTTTCTAGGAAATGTAGTTTTCGTACAGACAACGTTTTAAGACTTGTTCAATTTATAATAGTTAATAACACTTAAAGCACGTAATATAATGGCCGAAGGGGGAAAGATGAACGTTTCAATACATTACAAGCAGTAGTGGGTTTCAGCCGGATCGCGCTGGTTCTATAGAACCGTCTCACAAAAATTTATGAAATCAGCGAATCGGTTAGCATTACTAGTTACTGTCAGTGGACTTTTTGTATCAAAACCGGCTAAAAAATATGACTTTTGTGAAAGAACCGGCTGTCAAAAATTGTTTAACCCCACCACTGATTACAAGTTAACATTTCACAACAAACTACAGGAATCAGGCTATGCCACACCAATATTTTACAGACTTCAATGGAGTCGTTCATCTGAATTTATGTTCACTCTGTTGGGATATAGCATTGGACTTGGCATGTTATGGAGATTTCCTTATCTATGTTATAGAAACGGGGGAGGTAATTTATATTTAAGTGTTTAGTAAAAATTGACATCTTGGTTAAAGCCACACAAAAACGTTTGTGATAGTCGGTACAGATGAAAAAATTACAAATCATATAATCAATATACACCGTACATTTAAAGCTTTGCGAATTCAGACATTTTTAGTTTAAAAGTTAAAAACTGCTGTATGAATTAGGGAAAATATTTTTATAACCCAGTGCTGCCACAAGGTTTCATTTCTAAGACCGTTCTTATTATGGTGGGCTACGTTTTATTTCAGCCTATAGGGCCTTTAAAAGTTTGTTATCATATGTTGTGATTTATTACAAAACAATAATTTGGTTATAATGATGTTAGAATTAGGCGTATTGATAGATTTCTCCAGTTTCATGATTGCTTTAGATGTAATTTTTAAGCATTTATTTTATCCTTATAATATAGGTGCGTTTCTGGTACCTTTCTTATTATCCTGCATTCTAATATCAATTCCGATGTATACTTTTGAAATTGGTTTGGGTCAATTCACTAATAGTGGAAGATTGGCAGCGTGGGATCGCATTCCTGTTATGAAGGTATTTTTCGCTGCGAATTTGACATAATTTATAAAATTGCAGGCTTTGTCAAACTCTCAATGCGTTTAGGGCATGGGATTAGCAAGCGTTATTGTTTCAACTTGGTCATTGATTCCCTACATGCTGATCATGGGTTGGTGCGTTATGTTCCTCTTTAATTCCATCACAACTGGAAATCTCCCATGGACAACGTGTGGTAATTTTCTTTGCATTTTTTTACATGTGCAATAATTTATTGGTCATGAATTGGTTTTCATTATGTCTGACGATTTACTTTTTTTATAATTCTACTGCAAAATTGACGTTTTTTAACTAAGTTAATATTAACGCAAAGTCTTTTCTGATTTTCGTAAACAGTATTTTTTGTTTATTAATTTCACAAACAGATTGAAACAAAGGGTAAATCGTGCATCGATACTCGGTAATAATATTATTTCATACTTTTGCAGACAACGTTTGGAATACAAATTCGTGTTTGCCAATGTTCAGTGGCAACTTTACAAACAAAAACATTTCCTTTCAATCGGTTAATGTTACTTCCGTGAAACATCTAAAAAACATGTCAGACGAAAATAAAACATTACCACAAGTCGAATTTTGGAGGTAATTTTCTTTGTTATTAAGTATCAAATGTGTAAAGCTGTTTTGAAATCAAAGCAAGTGTTTTATTAGTTTAAGAAGTGATACCATTTTGATATACACACATGGCTAAGTTACATATTATTTTTGCCAGGCACAAGGTTCTGCGAGTTTCGTCTGGTTTTGGAGATAAAAGTTTTGGATTTAACACAACAATGTTTCCTTTCCTGCTTTTTGCCTTTGTTACTGTTTTCATGGTAACCATCAGAGGCGTTAAATCAAGCGGAAAGGTGAAATTTAAAAATATGTGTTTCCCGAAATTGCTAAAACCAAGATAATTATTAATAAACAAGTATCTTTAAAATAAATTGGTTTAACTTTTTAGGTGGTATATCTGACTGCCACTTTGCCTTATGTAACATTATTTGTGCTACTTATTCGTGGCATTACACTGGATAGCGCATGGGATGGTATAAAAATGTTTCTTTATCCGAAAATGGAAATGTTACTGAAGCCATCGGTAAGTAAAGAGACATAGACCAGTTAAAGAAGTTATGTAAAAAAAATGCCAAATATTAACAAAAACAAATATATAGATACGATTTATATGTTTTGTAAAGTACGACTTCTATGTTTTGTAAGGTATGGATGGAAGGAATCTCTCAAGCATTTTATGCGTACGGCATTGGTTTACCCGGATTAACGGCTTTTGGAAGTTACAACAAAAAGAAACAAGACTTCTTTAAGTAGTTAAAAATATAGTTTTAAACTAAAGCAAATACCATCTTTCCTTGTTTGTTTGCAGACAATCAGTGTTTATTATACCTTGTGGAATTGTGACGTCAATAATCATGGGCTTTGTGACGTTTAGCATCCTTGGAAATCTGGCTTATACAAACAATGTCGAAATAACTTCAGTTATCAAATCAGGTGCTTCTCTTTTTCAAACTTTAAATCACTCTTAGTTTATAAAAATACGAATGCTTATGACTTTTCAAATGTTCAAATCAACAATGTCGTCCTGCAAAGGTTGTCGTACGAATTCTAATTGTAAAACAAAATAATTATTATCTATGTAGTGGACAGCATTGCATGACGATTTAAAAAAAAATGAATGACTTTACGCAACGAATTACAAATAACAAATAGCACTTTTTATTCTGCATTTGATTTTTCAGGTCCTGGTCTTGTCTTCCAAGTCATTCCATCAGCTTTAGCACAACTCCCAATCCCTCAACTATGGTCTGCTCTTTTCTTTCTAACTCTTTACTTTGTAGCCATTGATTCAGCGGTGAGTTACAGAACTTGATTTATTTTTGTGTGTAACCAATGGTATAGTGCAGGGTTGTCCAAAATGCGGCCCGCTCCCCCCCCCCGCTGTTGTATTAAATAGTGTTGCCTGTGGCCGCTATAGTTTGGATAAAGTTTTTTCTATGGAATTTTATTTACCGGTAAAAAGCTGACAAACAATTGCAATAAACGTTTATATTGTTCTAGCCTTATTATGTAATCATAAAAAAAACTTTTTTCCTTAAAAGCCAGCTTTGTACTTGTTGCTGTGGTTACGTTTTGGTTGATACCAAGCGTGTATTACATTCGTTCTTGTTTTGCAGTTTGGGGAATTCGAAGCTTTATCAACAGTAGTAATTGATGCTCTACCTAAACTCGGGTCAACGTATAAACGCCGAGCACTCACCAATTGTGGAATCGCTCTGTTTCTGTTTTTATTATGTCAGATTATGCTTACTAGTGTAAGTCGTATTAATTTTCAACAAATTTATACCAATTTATTACAAACAAAACACTTTAAGATGTGCATAATTGACTGGGATCAGCCTTCTAGCGTTGATGCAGACCACAGATCACGGCACACTCATGTATAAATCATTGTACTACAGGCCTATTGAGGGCGTAACACCAAATCACCTGGTCACCAGACATTCCCCTATGACAAGGCTTAGGCTAGAAAGGTCTAGTCTGCGTTGAGATTCGAACTAAGGACAACATTTCCAGGACTCGCGCTCTACCAACTGAGCGACACAGGCTCAAAGTACCTCATCAATTTAATTTATCTCACATTTTCAGCCTGGAATTTACTGGTTCGAGTTGATGAATTATTACGGAGGTTCTGGTATTTGCCTTATATGGATAGTCACGTGTGAATCTCTGGCTGTCGGTTGGTTGTGGGACGCCCGAAAATACCGCCATGACGTCACAATGTTGGTGGGACGAAAATTACCGAGAGTGTTCGATTACTGTTATAAGTTTGCTATTCCCACCATAACAGTGGTAAGATACTTGAATATTTGGTAAGCAAATATTTGGAAGTTCAAACAAAAAAGTATCAAGATTGTGTTTATTTTTACCAATCGATAAACTGATTGTAACTTTAATTATTATTAAACGTTTAGACAATGGCTTACACTTGATCAAAATAACATTGTTCATGGAAAAAAGATTCAAGCCCTATGTTTAACACAAAACATTTCTGATTAAACCTGATTCACTGGTTATATTCGCAGAGTTATGTGAAAAATAATTTGGCTAAAGGTATGGGTATGGAAACATAGGCCTATTGTGTATTGCGCTATGGGAGACATTCTTTGAAGGAAGATAGTATATCCGTATTATTATTATGATAATTAAAGCGTGTACAGTGCACATACAATAAACGCCTTGTTTCATTTGTGAACAGACAGTGCTTATAATGTACATCATAGCATGGGAGCCGTTGATTATTGGAGATTATGTTTATCCCCCCCCCCTACAAGGAAAAAGGATCCTTACTTCAGGTCAGCTGCTCTTGACCAATATCAGATTAAATCTCCCATGTTCCAAAAAGTTGCAATATTATGCAGATAAAAGTGCCGCAGTTTCACCAACGATTTAACTTAATTCGGCCCTTTGACCCCCCCCCCTGTGTGTTCCTATTGTGGCTGTAGTGACCTTGTACAAGGAAAATGGATCCTTACTTCAGGTTAGCTGCTCTTGACCAATATCAGATTAAATCTCCCATGTTCCAAAGAGTTGCAATATTATGCAGATAAAAGTGCCGCAGCTTCACCAACGATTTAACTTAATTCGGGCCTAAATTTCAAGGCTTGGTGCGGGCCAGTTTACCACGTTATTAGGAGTTTGGTAAATCGGATACTAAGCCCTTTTTCATTCCTTATGAACCACTAAAAAACATTTACTCTTATGCTGGCCTCTAAAGTACGCACGGCCACTTAAAAACGATTAAAATCAATATTTCGACAGAAATGGATTTCCGCGAAAACTTCAAAGGTCGACTTTGCGTCTCTTCATTGCCATGACAACCATGACCAAATTAGTATTTCTTCTTTGACACCCGACGCTGACAAACTGTTGGAAGCATAGTCTGTTCAAGAAAGATTTATTTAAAAGGTTTTACACCCAGTAGGCTATCATTATCTTTTGAGTGAAATTTTCGTGTTTATTTATTTGTTGGCAAGAGTTGGCCTACTTTTTTGCATTTCCAATCATTTTAACCACTTTATAATTAACCAAATTCGCGTGCTTGGTTAACATTATAAAAAGTCAATACAACCATTTCATTCATTCAATCTTGTCTGTTATAAATAATTTACTTGTTTGTAAACAAGTAAGAACATAAAATAAGTTGTAGTTCAACATGTTACATGTAAAAGTTTTGTTTTACCTTTGTTCTCAAGTGCTTTGGTCATTTATATCCATGCCCACTTGAAGCAGCTTGCAGGTAATGAAAACACAAGATTACATCCACCAAGATTAAAGCACCTGACATCAAATAAGTTACAAGTAGAGTTTATCAGTAAGTACAGCAGACTCCTCCACAAAAACATAATATCTAAGATTACAAGACCACGATAAACCAGTTACAACCAGTAAAGACAAAATGTAGCATACAGGTTAGCCAAATAAACAAAATATCCAGTATAGCATCAGCAAGCACCATCTTTTAACACACACAAAGGGTTACTGCAGTTCTGTGACTTACTGCGAAACAAACAAACAGTTAGCTAAAACAGCGCGGAAACCTGCAGCAAATCTTGCTGGCGGCTGATTAAATGAAACGTAAAACAAGTTTGCCAGAAACCCAATCATCAGGCAAAAACGCCGCAGTTCAGACTGTTCGCAGTGAATTGCACATGACAGTTGTAAACGTAACGGTTTTTATATTTCAACTTTAGCTCGGCTAACGTCGACCTTTTTAATCATAACGGCACTTGTTTCGACTCAAATACTGTACATCCCGCAATTAATAGACTAGCAATCGTCTTGGAGATCTGGTATATTACTTGCGTTACCATTTCATAGTGTGCAGTAGCATTTCGTCAGCAAAAACTATTGGGGTTTGTCTACCTGAAGTCAGTTTTGTCAATGGCTACTTTATACAATCAAATGCTTTGTAATCAGCAAATATATTTGAAAACTGAATTGCTGAACAAAACAATGTTGTACGTTGTACCTACATGCTGCGATTTTATTTTGAGTTTCTTTGATTTTCGGCAAAGCGCCGAATGGAGGCTGTTGCTCCTGCTATTGTCAATTTAACACAAGCAAAATTTACATTTGTTGGTGAAAAGCCCCTTATAGTAACAGTCTGGAACCGTGACTCCAGCGAAAGATTTTAAAACATAAACAGTTAACGCATGCTTCATGTACAGAATTGAGAAGGCTTGTAGATAGCTTTGTATACGACACAGCAAGATGAATATTTAAAAATCTATTTGCAATACTCTCTTAATTCTTAGGAAGAAAACGAGTGTGTGTAAAAATACAATAGCTTACCTAACACTAGAAAAAAGGGTGATCATGCATTCTGACTAATTGAAGTAGCTGAAGTTCCCTTGTGGGCGTACCAACTACGCCAACACTCATGTCCTATTGTGGTTAACCTAAGGCAGTGGTTCTTAACCTTTTTGGTGTGGTTTCCCACTAAAGTAAATCACCAAGTTCGAATTTCCCCCTCTGTTANACTAAAGTAAATCACCAAGTTCGAATTTCCCCCTCTGTTATTTTTATAATGATGTTTTGTGCCCAACATTAACCACAAAAATTATTCTTTAATCGAAATAAGTGAAGCGAAGCGATTTGGTGAAGGTATACTGCAATCTTATTGAGTTTGAATAGTGATTTCGTGAGAAAGTAAATTCGTGTGGAATTTTGAAAAATCTCATGTGCTTGCATTAGTCATTTATTGCATCACAATCAACAGATCAAATGCATTTATTCGCGAACAATAACAAAGTCATTGATACTTTTAATAATGTCTGTGACGTAACAAACGATTTTTGGAATTTTATGCGCCTTGTAAAACTAGGTGAAGTTAATCCTACTTACATGTTATTGCGGAAAATATTGTATTAAATTAACTTACAACGGTTAATTTCAAACCACGGGCCCGAGTTTGGTGACTTCTGACTCACATAATTTCCCTCTAAAAACATAAAAATTCCCACTAGTGGGAAATTTCCCACCGGTTAAGAACCACTGA
>QLIY01001413.1:0-18030 GCA_003260075.1 Phallusia mammillata | reverse complement strand
GGGGACGAATCCCGATCAGGTTTTTTATGTCTGTATATGGGTCAGGCGCGCCGGACCATTCGGCCAAGTTCCTGCCCGAGACTCACATAATTTCCCTCTAAAAGCATAAAAATTCCCACTAGTGGGAAATTTCCCACCGGTTAAGAACCACTGACCTAAGGGGTCACGGTTCATGATCGAAAACCATTAACTGGTGGTAAAAACACAAGAGCATGAGTTTTGGCTTTTCTGGGGTTTAAAAAGTGATTAAATCGGTATATTTTAATCATAAACATAACTGTGAAAGAACTTGTGTATATAGAATAGGGTTGCCATACGTCAGGATTTTTCCTGACATGTCAGGGAATTTAGTGTTTAAATCTGCGTCAGGGAGAAATGTTAGAATGTACTTAAAAGTCAGGAATTTAAGAAAAAAATATATATATACTATGAAATTAATGTACCAACGGAGAAAGTTTTTAGTAGGTAGCTACAACCGCGTCTATACCATGAAACGTAAAGAGGTAAACTGGCGGCGCGCAAGTTCACGAACAAAGTTACTGTTTCGTTTTGCATTGTGTGTGCGCGCGTAACAATACCTGTTTGTTATTAGTTCTCTAACAATACGCCTTAAATGCAGAAATAAAAATCCGAGTTTCAAGAAAACACAGCATTCGTGGCTACGTGGGAAGTTTCATTTGCCTTAACTGTGTACCTGATATGCAAGGAATTAACTGACAACAAAGAGTCGAATGTCGTGAGACATAAAAACGTTTTTTTGGTGGCATTTTATTTCTTATTTAAAAAGGTCTTTGTGGCTCCCGTTGTTAGGGTTTTTGTTGTAAAATTGGTCCGAATGGTTTTTAGAATGGTAAAGGTTGGAGACCCCTAATATATGTGCTTATTGTTTCAAGGGTAGTAAGAGTAGTGAGCTTAGCCTAATAAACTTAACTAAACGGAACCCCCCCCCCCCCCCCCCCCCCCCCCCCCCCCCCCCCCCCCCCCCCCCCCCCCCCCCCCCCCCCCCCCCCCCCCCTATTGTTTCAAGGATAGTAAGAGTAGTGAGCTTAGCCTAATAAACTTGACTAAACGGAACGCTACACAGAAAGTTAATTGACAAGGATCAGAGCACCGTATCTGACGTTTTCTCGTGTCGCCGTCCGTGTGATTCCAAATTTATTCCCGAATTGAAGTGTTTGGATCGCAAAAATGGTTAACGCAGCGTTTCTCAAACTGGGATCCGCGGTCCTTTAGGCATTTAGGGTATTTTGCGGGGACCGTGAAAAGGTGGAAGTAATTCTATATTTATACTTGGCGTCAGTTTGTCCAACTGAACAAGTTTAAATCAAAGTGAAAGTGAGAAAATCGGCTAAACAATTGGCTTTATTGCATGACAACCAACAAAAATGCAATTGTTCGCGCACATTTGTAATGCTTTTTGTTTTGTCTGTGATGNCGCAGCGTTTCTCAAACTGGGATCCGCGGTCCTTTAGGCATTTAGGGTATTTTGCGGGGACCGTGAAAAGGTGGAAGTAATTCTATATTTATACTTGGCGTCAGTTTGTCCAACTGAACAAGTTTAAATCAAAGTGAAAGTGAGAAAATCGGCTAAACAATTGGCTTTATTGCATGACAACCAACAAAAATGCAATTGTTCGCGCACATTTGTAATGCCTTTTGTTTTGTCTGTGATGTCGGATCATTGTTATGCGCAATTTTGCATAACTAGCTAAAATCCTGCAATCAACTTTCGTTTTTCTAAAATACACATTCAGGCTTGCGGACCGCGCCCTCGAAATAATGGCAAAGGGACCGTTTAGAAAATATAACGAAAATGTTTGAGAAAAAAATGGGTGAACGCAACCGAGATAAAGTTTGTCAGGGATTGTGTATCCCCCCCCCCCAGGGACCGTTTAGAAAATATAACGAAAATGTTTGAGAAAAAAATGGGTTAACGCAACCGAGATAAATTTGCCAGGGATTGTGTATTATAAAATATGGCAACCCTAATATAGAATGCATCATGCAGCCGTTTCAACAATCTCTGTTGTCATCATCAGTGCAGGCTGCCAAATGAAGCTGGAGAACACGGTATATAAACCACTTGGAAAAAGGTGAATGCCCCCCCCCCCAAAAAAAGGACCGGAGATATAGTCGAAAGGACGTGTAGAGGGTTAATTGGTATATTTTGTTTTACAAAAGACACTTATCAAATAACAAAGCCATTAAATTTTCAAAAACTACTGTTTTTTTGTAACACTATACAACAGTGGTTGCCTAAACTTCGCGATAATGCTGCGTAAATGTTGTGCAAACAAGAATTATTAAACCGCAAACACTACTAGACCGTCAAACATATTTGCAGTTTGGAATATTTTAAACGTATGTTTTGAAATAAAATGATCCTGTAAAAACTTTGGTAAACGAATTGTATTACCCAAAAGTGCCCAGAGCAACCAAATGAACAGCTATTGATGAACAAAAACCACAACAATACATTATCAATGTCGGCAAGCCTAACACTGCGTAAGCAATTCGTTTCCACCAAATTATTTTGACGTTTAAATATCGAAAAAGGATTGCCCCCCCCCCCTACTGTTTTTTTGTAACACTATACAACAGTGGTTGCCTAAACTTCGCAATAATGCTGCGCAAATGTTGTGCAAACAAGAATTATTAAACCAGAAAAACTACTAAACCGTCAAACATATTTGCAGTTTGGAATATTTTAAATGTATGTTTTGCAATAAAATGATTCGGTAAAAACTTTGGTAAACGAATTGTATTACTCAAAAGTGCCCAGAGCAACCAAATGAACAGCTATTACCCCCCCCCCTGACAATAGTTTTGTCGAAACGTTTGTTTTAATAAAAATGAATACGTTATACTCTACGTTATACTCTACGTCGATTTTCTGATTTTCTTACACGGCTACATTAATTATCTTGTATTGTAGTAACCAATAGAACCCTTTCAGAAACGTAAATGTTCCACAAAACATTTTTATACACGATGTGACTTGCGGAAGTAAAGTCAATTTATTTTGAGTGGGAGCCAAGCGTTGGGAACGTCTTGTTGTTGTGAATGTGTCTATGAGTTAATATATGACAAGGTTGTGTTAAAAAGAAAAAAACTCATTATAGGCATATTCAAAAATGGCACGCCAAAGTTAAATCATTGCTTCATTGAAAGTAGGGAAAGCAGACGTGAGGTTTGCGAAAATATCTAACCAAGGTATGTTTCAATAAAGGAAGTGAAAACGAATGCTTGTCAATTCACCACAAGGTATTAAACGTCTATTATAACGTTTTGTTTACAGGAATCTGCACACAATATATACATGCGAAAATACCTAGCCAAGGTATATTTTAATAAAGGAAGTGAAAACGAATGTCTTCCGTTTTACTTTTAGGCATTAAACGTCTATTTTGACGTTTTGTTTACAGGAAGCTGCACACAATATATGTTCCACAGCCCAGCCGTTTTTTTCTCCATTTAACGTTGTAGCGTGACTGTCTAGAAACCCCCCCCCCCCCAGAAAGGGAAAACGAATGTCTTCCGTTTCACTTTAAGGCATTAGACGTCTATTTTGACGTTTTGTTAACAGGAAGCTGCACACAATATATGTTCCACAGCCCAACCGTTTCTTTCTCCATTTAACGTTGTGGCGTGACTGTCTAGAAACCTCTGTCGTGGAGCACCTAGATATACAACATCGCAATGGATATGAGTACACTGGTAGAACCAATTGATACCAACACAGAGTCTACAACAAAGGGAAAGAAAGAAAAGAAAAATGTACCAAAGTTGTTGCTTGCAAGCGTAGTAACAATTATTCTTATTGGTGCATTTACTTCAGTTTATGTCATGGTACGTTTTGCATCAACATGTTATAAATAAACAAATGTTTTAGAAAGATCATTTTGGGAAAATTATCCTAACTTTTGTAGGAATTCGAGCATTGCGACACCTAAAAACCTTCCCTGTTTGTTTTAAAAACTTAACATTTTCAATAAAAAATTTCTAATTTTCTCGTGCGGCATAGATATCCTGTAACAACGAATTGCCTTAGTTTAGTACAGTAGTTATTCATTTATTGTGTTCAGCAATTTAACTTTTCTGCTATAAAAAATTTAGTAAAAAAGTTGCGAAAGCATTTTTTTATAATTTCAGATATTTCAGCTACAAATCTCTGTGCAAGACTTGAAGGACCAAAGTATTCTTAAAGAGAACTTTGGTGCGTCAATTACTAACGCAATTAATAATACAAAAACAGGTACTAGTTGAACAAAATAATTTTAGTCACTGCTGAAAACGTCAATATTAATTTACATGATTTAGACATCAATGAATGCATGAGTGGAAAACAAAACTGTCATCAACACACAACTGTCATCAACACGCAACTTGTATCAACACATTGGGTAGTTTTCTCTGTTGTTGCAAGGCAAACTACACAGGAAATGGAAAACAATGCAGTAAGATTAATGATCAAACGATAGTCGTTTATCGCACCATAATAAATAACCCCACATAACTCTTTGCTATTTTTTACATTGATACGTTTTAATATTATACAGGTTCTAATTTTTGCTCGGCTAACGTCAACCTTTGCCAGCATAATGGAACTTGCTTGGACACCGCTAGAGGATACAGTTGTTTCTGCAACGTTTGGCATACCGGGCACCATTGTCAGCAAAGTATATGATATTATATGACGAGATAGTTTATGTTTTTGATTTTATGTGGCTGTGGCATACTTTAAAAATTGAAATCTATTTTATAGAGATTGATCACGTGATTATGACCACACCAAGAACCTGGGCAAACTCAAGAAAATATTGTCAGTCAATTGGAGGAGATTTGACAACTTGGGGAATGAGAAACGCTACTGTTCGCAAGTATGGTGCATAGTCTTTCCTAACTTATATATCAGCGTTTTTCAGGACAGAATTAACTGGGTGCTTTTGTTTTAACTTTGGTGCCTTAACGTACCAACTAGATCCTTAAAGACCTTAAAGTACCAACTATCCTTAAAGATGCGTTGTTTGGGAAGTAGTTAAGTTAAGCTTCCAAACAATGCAATGTTAACCGTATTACATTAATTACAATTCCATATATTTATCTACTGTTTTACGTTAAGGTCGATTGTTACCAATTTGCTCTACTCGCAACCTGGGGCACATTGGATAGGTTTGACAGATCGTGAACAGGAAGGAGTTTGGAAATACATTGACGGTGTTAACATGACAACTGACAATACCGATTTTTATCCTGGTGAGCCGGACGATGCATCGAATGCCGACTGCGCTTACCTAAAACATGTATGGGGATTCAAGATGGATGATCGTAATTGTGAACTACTCCAATATGGAATTGCCCCCCCCCCGTTCTTGAAACAACAACTAGTATTTTGTTTGGCATTACACTAGTTAAACGAAAGATATGTTATAAGGTTTGTGGTTCTCAAAGTCGACAAATTTGTTATAATCAAAGTGGCCCAGTTGGGAAACGTTTATATCTTTTGAAAACATATTAACACTCGGAAACAAATATCAGATTTAGCTACAAGTTTAGGTCATTATAACATTTTCACTTCGCAGTTTATAGATTTTAGATTGCGAAAACTGTTGAGAAAATCTTTTAAATTTTTATAATCAGAACAGTTTAAGAACTTTTGAAGCAACAAAAAAGTGCAGATTACTATTTACATTTTTATTGCATAAAAACCAAATATCACAGTTTGCTCTCAAAAATTCATTGACCCTGACCCTACAAAAGTATATTTTGGGCCTTGTGACCTCCTTTCAATAACGGTATAGCTACTAACACCATACATTTCCCTGATCCAAAAGTGCTTAATTTTCAAAACGGTATATCTCAAAAAATGCTAACGGTTAAGGCTATTAGGGTTGAGGTAAGGTATTAGCATTTAAATTCAATAAAACTAACCCAAAAAATTAGTTACTAATGTAAAAGTTTTATGTAAATATTTCCCAACCCATTTATAGCCGCTAAATAAATAATTCAGCTCTTTACGCCACCTATCGAAAATTAAGCACTTTTGGATCAGACGAAACGTATCGTGTTAGTAGCTCTACCTTAAATAACAATGTAAGGTTTGTGTCTCCAGCAAAAAAATAAATAAATGACAAACTCATGTTGAAATTCGGTTTTAATTTCGGATTATAACAAGTCGAATGGAGTAAACAACAAACTGTAATCATGACAAACCTCAATATGGATAAAGAGTCAAGTTTGTGCAGCTTTTCTGGCAAATGTAATTTTATTCGGACGTTAAACAAACTTCTTAGTAAGTCAAGGGCCGCACTATAAAAAAGTTTGTTAAAGTGTAACATGACAACAAAAACATTGCATGATTAAAAAGTAAAATGTTCCTTAATGCCATTAACTACAAACTCAAAAATATTGTCAGTAAATTGGAGGAGATTTGACAACCTGGGGAATGAGAAACGCTACTGTTCGCAAGTATGGTGCATAGTCTTTCCTAACTTATATATCAGCGTTTTTCAGGACAGAATTAACTGGGTGCTTTTGTTTTAACTCTGGTGCCTTGAAGTACCAACTATCCTTAATGATGCCTAGTTTGGGAAGTATTGTAACCGTATTACATTAATTACAATTCCATATATTTATCTACTGTTTTATGTTAAGGTCGATTGTTACCAATTTGCTCTACTCGCAACCTGGGGCACATTGGATAGGTTTGACAGATCGTGAACAGGAAGGAGTTTGGAAATACATTGACGGTGTTGACATGACAACTGACAATACCGATTTTTATCCCGGTAAGCCGGACGATGCATTAAATGCCGACAGCGCTTACCTAAAACGTATGGGGATTCAAGATGGATGATCGTAATTGTGAACAACTGCAGTATGCAATCTGCGAGCGTTTGCTTATCTAATACCAAAGCAACAAAATCACATTATGATTCTTGACCTCCACATAACTGACATTTATGTACTAAGCATGCCACCAAATGACCCCCCCCCCGCAAAGCAACAAAATCACATTATGATTCTTGACCTCCACATAACTGACGTGTATGTACTATGTATGTTACCAAATGCGTTTCACATGTATATTATTTTGTTTGATTCATAGTTAACTACATGCAATACCATGGCACAACACACAAAATTTGAAGTTAAACTATTCCATTCAAACCTATCTATGGGGACGCATTTTTAAGGGATGAACAGGTGTAGCCGTTGGTGATATCTTAAAATGCTTCAAGAGCTTCATGACAAATTATGTGCATCTAATTGGTTAGCATTTATGATTGCTTCACAAATGTCTGCTGGAGTAAATCAAAGGAAGTATAAATACGAGCGCCGTTTTACCGTAAAGGCGACTGGGCCACCGTTGNGGTCCGCCGTCGAGCTTCCTATATTTTACAAATTTGTTCAATTATTTTATCATTTTTTTATTGGGAGTTTTACATTAGTTCAGCTGTTTTGGTTCCACTGAGATAGAGCAAGGTCGCTGAGCCTATTGATTTGTTGTTGTTAATGCTTTAGATTAACAGTTATATGTCCTACAGTTAAAAAGGGTTGCTTTTCTGAACTTTTTGTGATCGAAGAAGGATATAAAAGAGTCTAATTGGCTTCTAGACTTCACATATTCTAATTGGCTTCTAGACCAACATATTTTCTTTCTACAGCCTAAACTTGCTCGCATGGTTTCTCTCTAAAATCTTTCAAGTGATACTGTTTAGTGCACAAATAATGCTTACTGATATAACTTTCGAACTTGACATTACTTTGAGATTGAAATACGCGGGAAATACATTGCAAGTGTTTATTAAAGGTTTTGTTTCTAGGGTAATATTGCTGTTTATTCTTTGTTGCGAGTCATCGTTTAGCCTGAAAAAAAAAACACGTTACAACGCGTTAAACCTTGAAATAATACTTCGTTGCTGAAGCTAGATTTAAAGTTAAAAACCATCTATGGCCGAAGTTTACCTTGCACAATTTGTTATCTCAAGTGTTTCTTTTTTAAGGCATTGTCACCTTACGAGAAGTCACGGTCACCCAAAGAGAAGTCCCGATCATGTTTCAATCCAAGATCGTTCAAAACGTCTTCAAGTTCTTCCAAACTGTACCTTGGATCATTTGCGATGTTAAAACATATAAAACACACAAATTACAAACGAGATAAATAAGACCGAATGAGATAACTTGGTTTTGTCTATTTTTATCGTGAAAACCCTCAGTTACCAATACTATAATAGCTTTAAATAGTGCACCTTGTTTTGACCCGTAAGTTCTCATCTGCTCGCTACAAGACAGTTTCTGTCTAATGAGCTAGTGTAGCCAGAATTAAGGAACTTCTGTACGCACTTGTGGCATGAAACAGATTAGGTGAGGCACAACTTTTCAGTGCACAAGCCCATTAGGTAACTATCTTACTGATGTTTGATGCCACAACTTGTCACAGAAGTTCCATAATCTGGCTACACCAGCTCATCAATGCAGCTAATGTCAGACAGTGTCGCGTCACCAGCAGATGAGAACTTACGGGTCGAAACAAGATGCACTCCCCCCCCCCCCCCCCCCCCCCCCCCCCCCCCCCCCCCCCCCCCCCCCCCCCCCCCCCCCCCCCCCCCCCCCTGAAGGGTTCGCAAGGGGGGCGCAGCACAATCTGGCTACAAAGTTTTCACTTGCAAACAATTGTTCATGAATGTATTGGAATTATATCGGCGCTAATTTCGAACTTTTTGTTTAAAGTTAACGCTTCATTGCTCTGAAATGGATGTCCAGTTGAACTAACCAAACTTTTTTTCCACTGCGGACTTTACATGCCCTTGTGCCCTCTTCTGAAACTCAGCCCACGAGGCGATTTTTTATAGGAGCGCCAAGATATGGCCGTTTTAAAAATCCATTTAAAATCTGTTAAATTTTATGGTTAGTCTCATCTTACAAGAAATGCTTGTATATTACGTCACAAGTAACACAATAATACAATTGTTCGCGCACAAGTAACACTTTTTGTTTTGTCTGTACGTAATAAACTGGCTTTGGATCAATCCTGGGCGTTGCAATCCTATGAAAGTCGGTAATCAATTTCACTTTCGTAACAGTAAACTTTCGTAAGGAGTAGATTAATTTTTGACAGTAACAAAGTCATCAATACGTTTTGGCAAACCTAAAAAATGGGATTGCGGGCCGTAGTTTGGTGACCCCTGTACTAAATAGTCGGCTGTACATTCTTTATTTGTTCTTAATTTCGCATCAGAGATTTCCTTGAATTTTAGTGCATCAACAATTTCTGGGCGACATATGCGTAGTTTACAAGAATACTGGCACCGTGGCTCTGTGCGCGCGCTTTTTTCGCTACTTATCAGCGTTGAAGTGGCTTTTTCTAACGATTCGAACTAACTTGACAGTAGCTCAAAGCGGACCTACGATGTATGTTGTTTTTAAATAAACAAGAGAAGCATCATCAGTGCTAACGTTTTTAGGGAGGCGTGAGAATAAATAAATAGTGTCAAGTGGGGCACGACCGAAAAAGTTTAAGAACCCCTGATTTAAACACTACACTGACGAAAATTCATACGCCGGAACAGGTTAGATTCATTCAATCTTGTCTGTTATAAATAATTTACTTGTTTGCAAACAAGTAAGAACATAAAATAAGTTGTACTTAGTTAAACAAGTTTTGTTTTACCTTTGTTCTCAAGTGCTTTGGTCATTTATATCCATGCCCACTTAAAGCAGCTTGCAGTAATGAAAACACAAGATTACACCCATTAAGATTCAAGCACCTGATATCAAATAAGTTACAAGTAGAGCACATTATTAAGTCACAGCAGACTCCTCCACAAAAACATATTATCTAAGATTACAAGATCACGCTAAACCGGTTACAACCAGTAAAAACAAAATGTGGTTACTTGTTAGCCAAAATACCAAATATCCAGTATAGCATCAGCAAGAAACACCTTTTAACACACACTAAGGATTACTGTAGTTCAGTGATTTACTGCGAAACAAACAAACAGTTAGCTAAAACAGCGCGGAAACCTGCAGCAAATCTTGCTTGAGGCTGATTAAACAAAACGTAAAACAAGTTTGCCAGAAACTCATTTAATTAGTCAAAAAGGCCGCAGTTCTGACTTTGCGCAGTGAATTACCATGACAGTTGTTAACGTAACGGTTTTATATTCCAACTTTAGCTCGGCTGACGTCGAATTTTGCAATCGCAACGGGACAAGTTTCGACACACATGCAATCCGCAATTAATAGACTAGCAATCTTGGAGATCTGGTATATCACGTCCGTTACCATTTTATAATGTGCAGTAGCATTTCGTCATTAAAAAATATTGGGGTTTGTCTACCTAATGTCAGTTTTGTCAAAAAAATAAAACTTTATACAATCAAATGTTTTGTAAACAGGAAATGTATTAGAAAACTGAATTGTTGTACGTTGTACCTACATGGTGCGGTGTTATTTTGAGTTTCCTTGATCTCCGGCAAAACGACGAATAGAGACTTTTTTGCATGCTACTGTCAATTTAACAAAAGAAAAATTTTACATTTGTTGGTTGAAAGCCCCTTATATTAACAGTCTGATGGCCGTGCCCCCCCCCCCCCCCCCCCCCCCCCCCCCCCCCCCCCCCCCCCCCCCCCCCCCCCCCCCCCCCCCCCCCCCCCCCCCCCCCCCCCCCCCCCAGCGAAAGTTTCTAAAATATAAACAATTAACGCATGCTTCATGTACAGCATTGAGAAGGCTTGTAGATATAGCTTTGTATACGACACAGCAATAGGAATATTTAAGGAAAGTGAAATCGAATGCTTGTCAATTCACCTGAAGGTATTAAACGTCTATTTTGACGTAATGTTCATAGAAATCTGCACACAATATGTTTAGCGAAATATATGCGAAAATATCTTTAGCGAAATCGTTTAGCGAAATATATGCGAAATAAGGTATATTCTACTAAAGAAAGGGAAAACGAATGTCTTCCGTTTCACTTTAAGGCATTAGACGTCTATTTTGACGTTTTGTTAACAGGAAGCTGCACACAATATATGTTCCACAGCCCAACCGTTTCTTTCTCCATTTAACGTTGTGGCGTGACTGTCTAGAAACCTCTGTCGTGGAGCACCTAGATATACAACATCGCAATGGATATGAGTACACTGGTAGAACCAATTGATATCAACACTGAGTCAACGACAAAGAGAAGGAAAGAAAAGAAAAATGTACCAAAGTTGTTGCTTACAAGCGTAGTAACAATTATTCTTATTGGTGCATTTACTTCAGTTTATGTCATGGTACGTTTTGCATCTAAACGTTATAAATAAATGTTTTTCGAATAAGAAATAATCCTAACTTTTGTAAGAATTCGAACATTGCGACACCTAAAAACCTTCCATATTTGTTTCAAAAACTTAAAATTTTCAAATAACAATATTCTCGTGCGGCATAGAGACCCTGTAACAACGCATAGTCTTAGTTTAGTGCAGTAGTTATTCATTTATTGTGTGTTTATCAGCAATTTAACGTTTCTGCTATAAAAACTTTGGTAAAAGAGTTGCGAAAGCTCTCATTTTTTATAATTTCAGATTTTTCAGCTACAAATCTCTGTGCAAGACTTAAAGGACCAAATTATTCTGCAAGAGAACTTTGGTGCGTCAATTACTAACGCAAGTAATATCACAAAAACAGGTACAAGTTGAACAAAATAATTTTAGTCACTGATGAAAACGTCAATATTAATTTACATGATTTAGACATCAATGAATGCATGATCGGAACACACAACTGTCATCAACACGCAACTTGTATTAACACATTGGGTAGTTTTCTCTGTTGTTGCAAGGCAAACTACACAGGAAATGGAAAACAATGCAGTAAGATTAATGATCAAACGATAGTCGTTTATCGCACCATAATAAATAACCCCACATAACTCTTTGCTATTTTTTACATTGATACGTTTTAATATTATACAGGGTCTAATTTTTGCTCGGCTAACGTCAACCTTTGCCAGCATAATGGAAATTGCTCGGACACCGCTACAGGATACAGTTGTTTCTGTAACGTTTGGCATACGGGAGAGCATTGTCAGCAAAGTATATGATATTATATGACGAGATAGTTTATGTTTTTGATTTTATGTGGCTATAGCATACTTTAAAAATTCAAATCTATTTTATAGAGATTGATCACGTGATTATGACCACACAAAAAACTTGGGCGAACTCAAGAAAATATTGTCAGTCAATTGGTGGAGATTTGACAACTTGGGGAATGAGAAACGCTACTGTTCGCAAGTATGGTGCATAGTCTTTCCAAACTTATTTATCAACGTTTTTCAGGACAGAAATAACTGGGTGCTTTTGTTTTAACTTTGATGCCTTAACGTACAAACTAGATCCTTAAAGATGCGTTGTTTTGGAAGTAATTAAATTAAACTTTCAAACAATGCAATGTTAACCGTATTACATTAATTACAATTTCATTTATTTATCTACTGTTTTATGTTAAGGTCGATTGTTACCAATTTGCTCAACTGGCAACCTGGGGCACATTGGATAGGTTTGACAGATCGTGAACAGGAAGGAGTTTGGAAATACATTGACGGTGTTGACATGACAACTGACAATACTGATTTTTATCCTGGTGAGCCCAACGATGAATTAAATGCCGACTGCGCTTACCTAAAACATGCATGGGGATTCAAGATGGATGATCGTAATTGTGAACTACTCCAATATGCAATTTCCCCCCCCCCAAAGCAACAAAATCACATTATGATTCTTGACCTCCACATAACTGACATCAATGTACTGAGCATGTCACCAAATGCGTTTCACATGTATATTGTTTTGTTTGATTCATAGTTAACTACATACAATACAATGGCAAAACACACATATTTTGAAGTTAAACTATTCCATTCAAACATATCTATGGGGAAGCATTTTTAAGGGATGAACAGGTGTAGCCGTTGGTGATCTAAGGAAGTATAAACACGAGCGCCGTTTTGCCGTAAAGGCCACTGGGCCACCGTTGTACATGTCAGTCACCAGCAAAATAAAACGTCAATTCCATACATTCTGCATGTGCCCTGTGTCCTTAAAACGTCAATTATATACAGTTAAAAGACAAACAATTTAAACTCGAACTTGTTTTAAGTCAAATCATTCTTTACTGTGTTTATAAAACACTTATTGCGTTAAAAAACAATTGCTGCCAGAATGTATAATAGAGTATAGAGAAATACTCGTTTATATTTATTTCGCTGCTTGCTAACGCTCCTGATTTCAACAAAATGTTGGTTAAAATAACGCTTAATTTGATTCAAATAAACTCTTCTATCTGAACCAAATACAGCTAGTGCCAGGCAATGTTGATACCGCATTTAAACACCTTTTGGGCTGAAATTTGGGGCTTGATAGCGAATCCAGATTACTAAAACATGCGCCGCAACAAATTTCCAAGTGTGGTTACAATTTTCGTTTTTGTAAAGTGCAACGCATATTTAGGAAAGCATAACAAAGTTACATCCTGGTATTTATCTTACTTGCTACCAAAAACGATTTCAGAAATCACATTACAGTTGCAACCATTTTAATAGTGTTTTTACCTGTGAAGTTTAACTTAAAGACTTGCACATAACTTTAGAGCAACTTAAGCCACGTGTGTAAATGTCGTTTTTTTTCCGCGGGTATTGTTGAAATTTTGTTTTAACGTACCAGTTTTTTTTATAACGTTGCAATACTATATTAGTTGTTTGTTTCATTTTTGTCCTCGGTGGGCGGGCAACAAATAACTAAGTTATGCTTGCAATCGGTCCGCCGTCGAGCTTCCTATTTTTTACAAATTTGTTCAATCATTTTGTCATTTTTTTATTGGGAGTTTTAATTTAGATTAGCTGTTTAGGTTCCACTGAGATAGAGCAAGGTCGCTGAGCCTATTGATTTGTTGTTGTTAATGCTTTAGATTAACAGTTATATGTCTTAAAGTTAAAAACGTTGCTTTTCTGAACTTTATTCTAACCGAAGTAAGATATAAAAGAGTCTAATTGGCTTCTAGGCTTAACATATTTTCTTTCTACAGCCTAAACTTGCTCGCGTGGTTTCTTTCTAACATCGTTCATGTGATACTGTTTAGTGCACAAATAATGCTTCTGTTTGATATAACTTTCGAACTTGACATTGCTTTGAGATTGAAATACGCGTAAAATGCATTGCAAGTGTTTATTAAAGGTTTTGTTTCTTGGGTATTGTGCTGTTTTTCTTTGTTTCGATTCATCGTTGAGCCTTAAAAAAAACACGTTACAATGCGTTCAACCTTGGAATAATACTTCATAACTGAAGCCAGATATAGTTTTATTGTTAAACACCATCTATGGCAGAAGTTTACCTTACAAAGTTTGCTATTCCAAGTTTTTCCTTTCTAAGTCCTGGTCATTTCCCTTTTCGAAGTCCTGGCCATGTTTCCATCAAGATAGTTTAAAACATCTTCAAGTTGTTCCAAATCGTACCTTGAAAAATTTGCGATGTTAAAACATATAAAACACATTATAAACGAGATAAATAAGACCGAATAAGATAACTTGTTTTTGTCTATTTTTGTCGTGAAAACCGTTAGTTACTGACGCTATATTAGCTTTAAATAATGCACCATGTTTCGACCCATAAGTTCTCATCTTCTGGTTACAAGACATTGACTTTCTAGTGAGCTGGTGTAGCCAGATTATGGAACTTCTGTACCCACTTGTGGCATCAAACAGATTTGGCGAGGCACTGCAGCTTTTCAGTGCATTAGCCCATAAGGCCACTATCTTACTGATGTTTGGTGCCACAACTGGACACAGAAGTTCCATGGGGGGGGGGAAACTTCTGTACCCACTTGTGGCATCAAACAGATTTGGCGAGGCACGGCTTTTCAGTGCATTAGCCCATAAGGTCACTATCTTACTGATGTTTGGTGCCACAACTGGACACAGAAGTTCCATGGGGGGGGGGGTTAAGCTTGTAACGCAAGTCCAATAACACAACAATTATTCTGTAAGTCAAAACGTTTGAATGCCACTGTCCTTGGCCTGAGAAATAGTCTGTGCGGCCTGAGGGGGGGGGGGGGGGGGGGGGGGGGGGGGGGGGGGGGGGGGGGGGGGGGGGGGGGGGGGGGGGGGGGGGGGGGGGGGGGGGGGGAATCTGGCTACACTAGCTCAGTTATGCAGCTGGTGACAGCTGATGCCTTGTCACCAGCAAATGAGCACTTACGGGTCGAAACAAGGTGCACTATTTAAACACTACACTGATGAAAATTTATACAAGGGAACAGGTTAGTTAGATTGTCTCCAGCATTTCATGTATCGATGCTGCTCCTATGTTTTAGTTTTACTCTTAAAAGGGGGGGGGGATTGTTTGCGCATAATCGAATTATGTCTTAAACTCGTCTGTGATGTCACAAGCTGCTCTTAGATTGATATGGGGGGGGGGGCAGCACACGTTTCATTTCATGTATCGATGCTGCTCCTATGTTTTAGTTTTACTCTTAAAATATTCGTAAATAAAGCCGTGTTTACCTGTCTCCAAAAGGGTTAATAACAAGGTCGACCCAATTAACGCCTTCAGCTTCTTGAATGAGACACATCAGTCCAACTGCCATCAAAGCCACAAGACAAAGTCGTCGATCCATGTTTAGTACAGATTTAAATTCAAATCTTAAACTATTTGGAATAAATGGTTAGTGACTTTAGTCAAAACTTGCGGGCATATATAGCCTTCCAACAGCTTTTCCACCGGGGGGGGGGCCAGGGGTGGGGAACCTGTGGCCTAAAGGTCGCATGCGGCCTTTTAGGGCACTAAGTGCGGCCTTCGATGTCAGAATAGGGGGGGGGGTGGAAAGGCAACTTCAAAACAATTAAACTTTGCAGTCAGAAACATATCCTGAATTTGTCCTAAGAAACAACTTATCTGGTTGTTGGGCTTTTGGCGTTTGTTTATTGGCTATAAGTCCAACCTTAAAGATTTATGAAGACTTTAGAATAGATGGAATCAGTTCATAACTTACTTTTTTGGGGGCACTTATGGAAAGTACCATCTGTTGTGGAAAAACAAAAAATGGTACTTGGTCAAAACAACCAGTTTTTAACTTTTACTGAAGAATGCTGTTTTTGTTAGGGGGGGGGGCTTACACAATAGAAACTCTTAGTTCGCCTTCCTAAAAAGGATGTTGATAATTAATTAACATTGCACTTCAGGAATTCTGGCTCCTCATTAACATTTGCAATGCATATGTGCTGGAGTTAAAGGAAGCATGTGATCGTTTTGCAAGCGATTAAAATCCCCAGGTTTACATTACCATTTCGACTTTTACCGAAGAATATATAAATTCATCTTAATGTTGGGAAGAAACAATTATTAGAAAATCTTTATGCGTAGGGGGGGGGGAGGAAGCATGTTATCGTTTTGCAAGCGACTAACTAAGTAAACTCATCATAATGTTGGGAAGAAACAATTGTTAGAAAATCTGTATGCGTATCCTACGGAAAGGCAAGATCAAAACAATTAAATTTTGCAGGAGGAAACGAGTCATCAATTTTGTTGTAAGAAACAATTTATCTTGTCGTTGGGTCACTGGCGTTGATTTTTTGGTTATAAGTACAACTTTAAAGATTTAAGAGGGGGGGGGGGATAAGTTGACGGTCCTTTGGGGTCGGGATTGTGCTTGCGCTTAAACAAAACTGGCTTGATATTGGCTTGGGGGGGGGGGGATTCATCTTAATGTTGGGAAGAAACAATTATTAGAAAATTTTTATGCGTATCCTATGAAAAGGCAACTTCAAAACAATTAAACTTTGCAGTCAGAAACATATCCTGGGGGGGGGGGTGTTCATAACTGACTTTTATTTTTGGGCACTTATGGAAAGTACCAGCTGTTGTGTAATAACAAACTGATACTTGGTCAAAACAACCAGTTTTTAACTTTTACTAAAGAATGCTGTTTTTGTTACAAACTTTAACAAACGCATGGAAGTTTGAGTGGCTTGAGCATTTGTTTTTGTCATTTGCAAAACATTCTGCTTTGTCGTGCAGATGCCGCAATTGAAACGCTCAGTTCGGCCTCCTCCAGTGGATGTTGATAATATGGAAACAAACATGAATGTACTTGTATGGTAAGTGTAATGTCATAACAGACATGTACTTGTATGGTTAACTTCCTTGTATCGTTTGGTGCAAGAACATATGTGCAAAGTTAAGCAATAAGTTGATGGACAAAAATTTTGTTACGTTTTGAACGGAGCTGTAGGTCGGGCCGGTCCTTTGGAGTCGGGATTGTGCTTGCGCTTAAACAAAACTGGCTTGATATTGGCTTGACTTCACACTGGGCCAGTGGTGGGATTAAAATTTTTTGTCAGTCGGTCCTATTACAAAAGTCATATTTTTCAGCCGTTTCTGTTACAAAAAGCCCATTAACAGTAGCAAGTAATACTAACCGGTTCGCTGATCTCATAAAATTTCGTGAGACGGTTGGGGGGGGGGTTTACAAAAAGCCCATTACCAGTAGCCAGTAATACTAACCGGTTCGCTGATCTCATATAATTTCGTGAGACGGTTCTATAGAACCGGTGCAACCCGGCTTAATCCCACCAATTCACGGGGCCAATTGTAATTTTAACAACTTTTGGGTCTAATTCAGACCTAAATTTCGAGTTAATACCGGGTTTATGCAAGTGCTGTGTTCATTGGTCAGTGCTGTCCAACACTTTGAAGCAAGTGACCTCTTGCTTTTTTAAGCTCTAACTTTTTCTAGAAGAGTGGTTCCCAAACTTTTTCATTATTTTGACAAAACGGCCCCTTTGCCATTATTTCGAGAGCTCGCGGTCCTTAATCTGGAATGTGTATTTTAGAAAAACGAAAGGTGATTGCAGGTTTTTCGCTAATTATGCAAAATTGCGCATAATAATCTAAACTCTAAAGACAGCTTGTGACATCACAGACAAGACAAAAACAGTACGATTGTGCGCGAACAATTGCATTTTTGATAGTTGTCATTCAATAA
>QLIY01001412.1:0-39113 GCA_003260075.1 Phallusia mammillata | reverse complement strand
ATGAATACGAGGTTCGGGTTTAAAATGCCACTACATTTTTTAAATAAGACTGTGCTGACCTCTCGGAAAAACACGTTTAATGAAGGTTTTCAGAAAAGACTGTAGTAAGCTACTATCATTATATTTATTTGTAATTTTTTTTCTGTAGGGAGGCTAGCACGCGTTAACAATTAGACTGAAATGTTTTGAAATTTCTGTTCTGTATTTAGATGTAAGTTTACAATTCTTGTTTGCTATTACAAATGTGCTCACGGTCTTCAACACAATTATTTTTGTGCTATAACAGTGTATTTGTTGTTGTTGCTCTTAGCAGTCTGTTCATTTGCATGTGTAAATCTTTTCATACGCGTCTGTGAAAATATATAACAGATACAAACCAGTTGATCGTTACGTAATTTCGCCTTACGAAACTACCTAATATGACATGGTATTGAAATCGAATAGAGCAGACTGGTTTATAAAAACATTTTGCAGCAACGTATACCAAAATATATGTTGACACACAATACTTTATTTTCATGAATTGTGTAACAACTAAAAACCTACGTTCATTCAGCAAGAGTTTCGATTTTCAAACAGTTCGAGAACAAAACCTTTAAAATATCCAGTGAGTTCCAATGGAAACAGTTTAATGTCTTGCCCAGGACGACCTTAATCCAGGTACAACTGTTTTATACCACTCTATATTCCAAAGATCAAGTTTTCAAAAGTACCATTTCAAAAATCGATAAAAGTTCCAGGCTTAAGAGACCAGAAGCAAAAACCAATCTGTCTTTCGCCGAAAAAAGAATTCGTTTGGACAAAAAGAGTCTGGTGGTTTGTGCCATAAAAAACGTAAAAGAAAATTCACATTGACTGTACAAATAACACAGGCTGTACACAATGCGCACACAGAAGGAATTAGCCACCTGGTGTGGTCCAACGACAAACATGGTCCAACGACAAACAATTTGGGACTAATACGAGACATAAAACTTAGTTGAAGTCGATTAACCATAGCTGTAGCCGAAGGAATCCGAAAGAAAAGTTTACGGCACTCAAACAAAACGCGCGTGACGACTGTACAAAAACAGTTGGTGCACATTAGGCAGAGCCTTTACATCCTAAATGGGAAGATCAACAGAAGATGAAAATCTAAACCAGTCACTTTTTTCTAGTGCTATAAAACAAAGAAGACCATACGAGTCAATGCTTGTTCCAAAACATGCGTAACACCTATGATGCTGCTACCATTACTACGCCGGTTATATTAGAGAAAAACAAAAATAGGTTTCGAACAAAACGCAGCAATTGCAATTAGCTTAAATCCAAAACTAAAAAGCAAACCTTATGACTAAATGTAAGCAAACCTTATGACTAAATCTATATCAAGTCACAAAATATAATAACATTTAATGAGGAGTTTTGGTGGCTACAAAGACTTGTAATGAATAGGTATTAGAAACACAGTCGTTACAATTTTAGAAAAGCTAGGAAACCAAGAAGACTGGTGGACATGACGCTAGGAAACTATAAACAAAAAATTTGGTGTTCACAAGCTACAAAAACGATTCAAGTTGATGTTGTGACAATACTTCTACAATAAGCTCTCAGCGTAAAAGTCTTTGGCAAAACGTGGAGACATTATTGACAGTAAAAATCCACTGAAGTGAAGCAAAGAACAGCACACAGCTTCACGAGAAACGCAGCAGTTGCTAAAAATTTTTTTACTCATATACTTGCAAAAAACTTTAAACAGAAGGTTTCGGTGCGAACCCAGTTTAGCCGATTCGGTACATCACTAAAAATTTATTAACGGAAGGCCCGAGTGAGCAACTGAGCATTAACCTTACGCACAACATAGTTTGGGAAACTATTTCCAAAATGCAAATTTTACACAACTTAAATAGTTTTTGTAGGGCTGGAAAAAAGATGTACCAGCTCAACAGTCATAAATTTTTTGCAAACCTATTATAAACAAACAATGCGAAAAAACAGGCACCACATGCGTCATAGTATAGATCAGGGGCGGGCAACATACGGCCCGCGGGCCGGATCCGGCCCCGCGACGGGATTTTGAGCGGCCCGCAGACAGTTTCAGGTCTTACATGATAATGTGGCCCGCGGCCACAGTCTGCCACAATCCCCCACACTTGCCTACTGCGTCAAATTATAGTTGTAACGGACAGTAACGCTCCCTAATAGCAAAAACGTTCCCGCCGTTGTTACCATTGCACCATACGTACATTGTTACGACATAACTGCCAACCATGTGTGTGGCCTACTTTCACGGTTTCTTTTGTTTCCACACGTGTAGCCCAGTTAGTGTTTCGGCAGTATCTAAGTCTGTGGTGTATGCATTAAATTTGCTGTGGCGAATAATTTTATGTTGTATCAGTTAGATTGTTTGGACTGTATTGTATTTGTGATGTTCTTGAATGTATATGGTTTAGGTGGTCGAAAATCCGTTGTAAATCACTGGATAAATACGNGGCCGGATCCGGCCCGCGACGGGATTTTGAGCGGCCCGCAGACAGTTTCAGGTCTTACATGATAATGTGGCCCGCGGCCACAGTCTGCCACAATCCCCCACTACTTGCCTAACTGCGTCAAATTATAGTTGTAACGGACAGTATCGCTCCCTAATAGCAAAAACTTTCCCGCCGTTGTTACCATTGCACCATACGTACATTGTTACGACATAACTGCCAACCATGTGTGTGGCCTGCTTTCACGGTTTCTTTTGTTTCCACACGTGTAGCCTAGTTAGTGTTTCGGCAGTATCTAAGTCTGTGGTGTATGTATTAAATTTGCTGTGGTGAATAATTTTATGTTATATCAGTTAGACTGTTTGGACTGTATTGTATTTGTGATGTTCTTGAATGTATATGGTTTAGGTGGTCGAAAATCCGTTGTAAATCACTGGATAAATACGCGATTAATGTGTCGATTCAGAAATCCGGCCCGCCAAGTACTTTATTTTCCTATATCAGGCCCGCCGACTGGAGAAGTTACCCGGCCCTGGTATAGATGGTGACGTCATACACAATTAAGACTCATTGCCATTTTTTTTCAGCTCAATCTTTGGCGAAGTTGGTAATTAATGTGGGTTTTTCAGGTGCCATATATATATGAGACAAACCTATTTCTTTACATCAGTAATTTACAAATAAAAACAAGAACATACGTGGTGGCTGTTGGTGAAAGAAGGATCTGCAATGCGACCGTCTTAGCGGAAAGGTCACATTAAACCCAATGGACGATAAAATCCTTGGTAAAACGTAGTCGGTCCAAATAAAGGAATATATATTTCGTGTATGTGGCATCATTAGTTACTGAAAATCGAAATACAAATCGATATAAAATAAGTGCTAAATCAAACACGCTAAGATAAATTAAAGCAGTAAAACAAGGGATTGCTGTTACTTACTGCCATAGCTACCTGAACCAACCTCAAAACCCAAACAAACCAAGCAAAACTCTGGACACCGAATCGATGTAGAAAAATTAAAAAAAAACGTAAAAAGTAGGACTGGCACGCGCATGCATGGAGATACCAACAGCGGTGGGTCCCTATGGATTTTTTAACGTAGTCGAAGCAGGACCATTGAAAATTTATTTTAGCGACCAATATTTTTTGCCATTTGGCCTCGCACACGTATAAATTCTTTTTTCTTTTTCAGGGATTTCAACATAGGTAAAACTGAAAGATGTGGCGATGTCAAGTTTTCTTTTCTAAAATAGTAATGTGGTTGCTGGTGTAATGTCGCAACAACGCTGCATTTCCACTTTTTCGATGTAATTAAATGTTGTTCAAATCGCCCTGTGTCCGCGCCATCGTACAGCACACGGGTTCTTGGTTTAGTTAACATAGTAAGTATTGATTTCATTGCATTTAGCCACATAAATACCGTTGTCGCATCAAAAAATAGTTTTGAGAGGCATTTCACCAGGGGGTGTGTTGATGGTGGTGGTTCCTGCTGTACTTGAGTTTCGCTCTTCAAACTAAATGCGCCTGTAGTTGGTTAATTGGAAAGTGCGTTTGAAACAATTTCTGCTGCAGTCTTTCCCCCCCCCCCCCCCCCCCCCCCCCCCCCCCCCCCCCCCCCCCCCCCCCCCCCCCCCCCCCAAGCTGGTATGATAGAGCTCATCATTCTCTAGAGTCTAGACTAGAGTTTATCAAGTCTGTGCAATCGCCTTGCCTCCCCAACAACAATGGACTTTAATATGCTGAGTGGGTGATTTGATGTTTCGTGAAAAAGGGCGATTGGTTGCAGAGGGTTTAACAAATTCAGTCAAAATAAAACCGAAAGGATTTTGGGAAAAACATCTTTCTTTGCAGTGCAGAGGATGCGAAACGTCAGCATAAGATTGTAGTTCTCCAATCCCATAGTCAGTGCCGCCTGTATCTGTCGATTTGAAGCTAGCCCGTTTGCAACCCAAATGGTATCGTCAAAAATCCTTGTAAAAATTAATGCTTGCCGTATACGAAATGTGTCTTTTAGGGTCTTTATAATATAGTGAAAAGCACTTTAGCTAAAGACACCGAATTGTTGTCTCTGATTATTATTCCCTTTTATTGTTTGTAATATTTTCCATCATCGTTGGTAACGACATTGTCGATGGTAATCAGTATTGGATGCAGTAGCAACGACGTCTGCAGCCGTTATAACAATGCAACTTCCTATTTGTTTAGCTCTGTTTAGGTTGGTTTCTTTCCCCAATTTTTCACGGCATCCACATATTGCAAATTTATTGACAGTATCTCAGTGCAAAGGGTTACAGGATGCTGTATCTCGCAATGTCATGTATTATGTGACAAGTCGATTGCACCACCAGTCTTACAAGAATGTTTCAGGCCACAGCAGTTGTAAGCTCGTTTCGTGTTAGCTTGTGCGCTTTTAGAAGTGGTTAAGCATAAGCAGGGTTTTGGTTGTCAAAGTATTTCGCGCGAGCACCTGAAATTCTATGGTAGTTATGTCCAATAACCTTCACACCAACAGCACACAAGAGTATTTTTTTTGATATTACAGCATCAGTGTAGAGTTCTTTTGCATAACATTCTCAGTCTTCTCTTATTGCACCATATTTTATTTACAAAAGTAGTATCATCGATTGGCATAATATTAAACTTTTTCCACTGTTTTTTTCATCATGTAGTCATAGTCTTTAAAGTCCAGTAACACAATTTTGCAATCTTTGTCAGTTTTGCATATTACTATGTCTTGTTTATTAACTAGCTTTCTTAACTCTTGCAGTGCTTTGCATTGGGCCAGCGTTAGGTGGTTTGTTGTATTGAAGTCTTTACGAGCTCTTTCGTCCAAGTTGCGCAGAATGGAAATGAATATTTACGACAATAATCGACCTGATAACTTGGAAGCAGACAACCAAGGAGCTTCACGGCAAGAAGATGGTAAAGTGCTTAACTTATTTTGTTGTTGTTATCATTAAGATTTAAATCGTTATCCCAAAGACTACTTTTTAACAGGTTGTCCGGATTTGTAGCCTAATATAGAGAACAAAAATCGTTACAATATCAAAACATACAAAAAAATTGGTTTCTTCCAACAGATTCAGCAAAGAACCAAGAACAAAATGCAAGTTGGAATGAAAAGCGAATTAAGCGCAAATTTTTCATAGGATTCGCCATTGCCATTTTTACAACCATATGCGGATATGCAGGAGTTTTTGCAATGATAAAATTCAGCCAACAGCAAATCTACAACGGTATGTTGGTGGAAGCAACTAAAACCATTACCCGGAAATTTTTTTTAACAAACCTTGTTTAGACATCAGTCATTGTACAAGTGACACACACAACTGCCATCAACACGCAACTTGTACCAACACCCTTGGCGGCTTTCGATGTTTTTGCAACGCAAACTACACAGGAGATGGAATACAATGTGGTAAAAAAACAACCTAACTCTCATTACAATAAGGGCTACTCATAATCAAATATGTTTAGTATGACTTAATTTTTACAGACTTGGATGAATGCTTGAGTGGAACACACAACTGTCATCAACATGCAACTTGCATTAACACTATTGGTGGTTTCCTGTGTTTTTGCAATGCAAACTACACAGGAAACGGAACGTACTGTAGTAAGAAACAACTTGCATCTTAACTTACTCCCATTTAAAAAAGTTTAAATGACTCAATTTTTATGCGGTATACTATGCGGTATAGGAATTGATTATGATTGAATTACCCCATTGACTGAAGTCGAAATACCAACACCAAACAACAAATAAGCTTTTATTTAGTTACACAACTGGCCATAATAAGTTGGCTTTGCTTAATTGCTATTTATTTTGTGAAAAATGGTTATATTTTAACAGTGAGCACCTTCTGCATGAAAAATCCTGGACCTTGTGGGCACCACGAAATTTGTGCAGACACCGAGGATGGATTTCGCTGCACATGCAACGTTTGGTACACGGGAAGGAAATGTGAAACAGGTGGGCTTTCTTTCTTTTATATCAATGCTTGATAAAGATTAGTAACATGTTATTCACATTGATGTTTGTTTGTGTTGCAGGTCTGTCAAAAAGACAGGTTGTAAGATCCGCAAGAAACATCAATCTTCCCGAAATATTAGAATGTGTTTTTAGATCAATTAACATGTCAACGACAAATAACGATTAGTTGCAGGGTACTTTATGTGTTATATACGGTGTGTTTACAGTGCTTCGTGATCATCTTATTGTTAACACATCAATGGACTGGACTACAGCAAGAAGTAATTGTCAATCCATGGGAGGCGATTTAATGTCCAAGGGGATAAGAAACGCAACAGTTCTTCAGTCAGTACAACAACACATGAGGTGATGTTTTTACGCCATGAGTCATCTGTATGTGGGTTAAGACAATTGTGACGATTGAAGGATATTTCAACTAACTAAGATTCAGAAACTACCTAAGGTGTTTTGTTTTATTTGCGTTCGCCCCCCCCCCCCCCCCCCCCCCCCCCCCCCCCCCCCCCCCCCCCGTGTATTTGTTTCATGGTGATGTAATTTCAGATTATATAGTTCTTATATGCAGGTCAGGCCATGAAAAGTCAGTAAAAATCGTTAAAGAATTTTCTATTTAGCAGCAACAAATGAAAGAACTATTGCAAATTATGTGGTAGGAGCACCAAATTTTAAACATTGGCGAAATGCCACCATTTGCTTTTGTGCAACCAAATATTCAATTACCAGTATTTAATTCACAAGTAACTGTTTGGCAAAGCTCACCGATAAATTGAGCACGCGCTGCGCTTGCCATACCTACCATGCCATTGCAGAAATGATTTTGAAACTATTTACGCGAAATTTACTCTTTAAAAATGGGTGAGAACCTAACATAAGCGTATTTTGGTTTTGGGCTAACTTGTTTTATTTTATGGCTTTGTATTTTCGACAGATCTGTAATGCTGAAAATTGGAGTAAATGCAAACGTTTGGGTTGGTGTATCCGACATTGAAGAAGAAGGAACTTGGACGTTTGTCGATGGTGTGGTGTTGAACGACACTAGCGCTTATTTTAAAGAAGGACAACCAAACAATCTCAATAGAAATCAGAACTGCGGAGAGTTAGTCAAAACGCCCAAACTAAATGATGACAGATGTACAGCATCTCAGCCTTCAATTTGCGAGCGACGTTAAAGCACACTTTTTAACACAGGAGAAAGCAACTAACCACATTTTTTAGTGTTTGTCCAGATATCTGATTGTTGCTTGTATAAGGATGCATAGCATAGTAACGCAATATTTTTGGTGTTTCAGTGTCTTCTATTCACGTATCTTTGTTTCGCTTTCGAAAGTGGACTCATAGTTTGCCGGTTTCTGATCACATCCTCTAAAGTTTCCGTTTGAGGCAAAGATTGACAAAAAACGAAACTTATTTTTCTTCTGCATGGGTCATTTTTAATATCGAATTTAGTTTTTCTTCAAATTTGATAGAATATTTTAATACTCAATAATAATTCCTGGAAATTACACTTTTTTATTCAGCAAAAACAGTCATCGCAATGGACATTTAGCCGATCTCTTTAAGCAGTGTTCGTTATTCGGTGTGTATAATGATGTAAATAAATGTAAAGGCAGTAAATGGTTGTTTCAATAAACATTTTTTTCTCAAAATCTTTGCAAAAGTTTCCCGGTTGATAAACACAGTAATTTTTGCCTAATGCCACAAACTCAATCGAGACATGAGAAAGACTTATACTTACATCCCCCCCCCCTATTCGTGAACTTCAAACGTATCTTTTCACTTTAGAAACTAAGAAGACAAAACTTGGATAGTGTATTTGAATGCCCGGTAATAATTTCTGGAAATTTTTTTACTGAACAAAAACACTCGTCGGAATCGACATTTAAACTATGTCTTTAAGTAGTGTTCGGTATTCGGTGTGTATGATGATGTAAATAAATGTAATGGCAATAAATGGTTGTTTCAATAAACATTTATTTCTAAAAATCTTTGCGAAAGTTTCCCGATTGATAAACACAGCAATTTTTGCCTAATGCCACAAGCTTTATCAAGACATGAGAAAGACTTATATTTATACAGACTAGACCTAAACAAAAATAAAAGATGTGGCGAAAACAGAGGTAGTAACGTATATTGGTTTGTTTTAATGTTATATACGGATCTGAAGTTTATGTACAAAGAGAAGGGGATGCAAAAATCAATTTCCTATCCACAAAGGGCGATCCGCCGTCAATCAAAACCTAACAAAGCACGCTTAACATACGACAAGACCACCGATAAACCGAAGTAAGTGACACGCTCCTTGCAGCAACAATCATTGACACGTGATGTGCGCGTCCAATCACAGAGAGGCATGTATATGTCAGGTTGGCGTAACCCGAGGTCAAGCGAGGTTGACGTTAAGTGCAATGTCTGGTACACGCGGATAAGCAAGCGTGTGTCAAGTCAAAAGCAGTTATGAAATATTTTCGCGAATCATGATAAAAATCGATGTTATTACAAATTAGAAAAAGCTCAATGAAAGTGCCAAAAGTGAAACTGCAGAGCAGCAAAACTCATTGTTGATTAGAAATTATGCAAATAAGATTTAGTGATGAATGCTTGTCCGCAATTTGCACCACAGTCTTAAGTTCATGAGATCAACAAAGATCACAATGTTATAGCTTCTACAGAACAATTCGGGCTTTTTTTATGTACAAACAAGAGACCCTGTGAGAACAAGAAGTTCTTGTGGTTTGTGGCAATCAGTTTAATTTGTAGGCAATTTGGCATTTTAAAGCACTACAAACTTGCAATAGAGATTTTTTTTCGGCGCAAACTTAAGTCTGTTCCGCTTAGCGTGTGGAATGGTTTCCAACCTTTTTTAGCCCATGTCCTCCTCAAGACCCCAACGATCCTCATGAGGTAATTTTTGAGTCTTATTGTTAGGTAAAGTTCGTTACTGTTACGACTTTTCAATATTAAAAGTTTGTCCGAAGTCAGTGAACAATGAAGGTTTTATTGGTGTTTAGGGTGCAGAAAATGAATTACAGTTAGCTTCTGGTCGCAAAGAACAACAAATGAATCACCATGGATTAAAAAACAACAACTAGACTAAGTATGCTAAGAGCAACTTGGTGAACAGGAAAACATGAGTGAAAACCTCGAAGCAAACAAACAAGAATCTTCGCAACAAGCAGATGGTAAAGAGCCTAAATTATTTGTTTGGTACAGGGTACAAACATTACATGGAAGTTTTTTTATGGGCCTACACCAGAGGCTAATTGAGAACAAAAACTATGATTTAAAAAATTAGTTTCTTGCAACAGGTTCAGCAAAGAACCAACAGCGAAATCAAAATAGGAATAAGAAGGAAATTAAGCAAATATTATTCGCCATTGTCGTTTTTACAATCATATGCGGATTTGGAGTAGTTTTTGCAATGATAAAAATCAGCCAACAACAAATCAACAACGGTAAATTTGTGCAAGCGACCAAAACCATTACCCCAAAAAGTAACAAAACTTTTTTTAGACATCAACGAATGTATAAGTGGAACACACAACTGTCGTCAACACGCAACTTGCACAAAAACAGTGGATGGCTTTCGGTGTTTTTGCAATGCAAACTACACAGGAGATGGAACGCACTGTGGTATGAAACAAACTACCTTGCATTACAATATAGGATGCTTATAACTAAACACGAATCATGTAACTAAATTTTGATAGATTTGGATGAATGTAAAAGTGGAAAACACAACTGTCATCAACACGCAACTTGTACGAACACAGTGGGTGGATTTCGATGTTTTTGCAATGCAAACTACACAGGAGATGGAAAACAATGCAGTAGGAAACAATTCAACCTGCATAACAATATAGCCTACCCATATTTAAATATGTTTCATATCACTTAATTTTTCTTAGATTTGGACGAATGCATGAGCAGAACACACAACTGTCATCAACACGCAACTTGTATTACCAAAGAGGATGGTTTTCGATGTTCTTGTAACGCAAACTACACAGGAGATGGGAGAGATTGCAGTAAAACAAACTACCTTTCATTGCAACGAAATCCTATTGAAAAACGTTTAGTATCACTCAAATTTTCACAGATTTAGATATATGCATCAGTGGAACCCACAACTGTCATCAACACGCAACTTGCATTAACACCCTTGGCGGTTTTCAATGTTCTTGCAATGCAAACTACACAGGAGATGGAAGACAATGTGGTAAAAAAACACTACAATATATGTTACTCGGTATCAAATATGTTTAATATGACCTATTGCTTATAGATTTAAATGAATGTAAGAGTGGAACACACAACTGTCATCAACACGCAGCTTGTACAAACGCAGTGGATGGTTTTCAATGTTTTTGCAATGCAAACTACACAGGAAATGGGAGACAATACGGTAGGAAACTATACTTCTAGCTTTACAATACCGACCGAATTTAAAATGTACGACTAATTTAATATTATCCAAATATATATAGACATTGATAAATGTACCCGTAGAACACACAACTGACAAAATTTGTTCAATTTAATGTCAGTAATATATAACCTATTGCTGCCAGGCATAATATCAAGTTTATGGAGCTTTTCTGTCAAATGTTACATTTGCCAGCAGAGCTCTATAATCTTAATATCCGCAAGATTTTTTTTAAGTTTGAGTTGCCTAATCAGTCACGCTACTTAAAGTTATTTTACTAAAATTTGGTTACACATACCACTTAACAAATAATGATTATTTTTCCAAAGTAAGCACCTTCTGCATACAAAAACCTGGACCTTGTAGGGACAACGGAAGCTGTACACATCGAAAATGGTTACCGCTGCACTTGCAACGTGTGGTATACTGGAAGGAATTGTGACACTGGTGGGTTTACATCGTTTAATGTAAATGTTTGATTGGCAATATGTTGTAATCTCATTCCGATTAACTAGAAAGTCAAATCGAGTATAATGGGTTTAAGTTAAATATAACTTATCAATAAAAAGTCTGTAAAATGCTTCATGTGCTGCACTTTAAACCAACGAAGCCGTGTAAGTGATTTACTACCTTTAATGCCACAAAACAAAAATAATACCTTACTTAAGGTGCGTTATGCGACATGTTTCTAGTGCTTCGTGACCATCTCGTCGTTAGGGCAAAAGGAACTGGACAGAAGCAAGAAACTATTGTCAATCCATGGGTGGTGATTTGATGACCTGGGGAATAAGGAACGCAACAGTTCGCAAGTACGTAAAACAACATTCGCTTATCTTTGCTTATTTAGTGACCATATTATACGTGTGTTGTTTTAATAGATCAGTCATCAACAAAGTTATAAAAACTTCCCCCCCCCCCGGAGATATGGATATTGGATTGGGATTACAGACATTGAAGAAGAAGGAATTTGGAAGTATATTGATGGAGTGGTGGTCACTGAAAATAGCGCTGTCTTCGGACCAGGGCAACCGGACAACGAACATGAGAATGAGCACTGCGCTGACATTCGTAACGCCAACTATAATTACACATTGAATGATATATCTTGTTCGGCTCCAACACCTTCAACTTGCGAGCGAGCTTAAGTTCGACATCTAATGATTTTGTCATGAAAAAATTCAACTATATGTTAGTAAAACGGTCAAATTAAAAACGTATTTAGTTTTTACGAAAACTCCACCATTTAAGGTTGTGATAGCAAATGTAGTGCTATAGTGCTGTAGGCTAAACGGCAAACCAAATTTCGTATTCGTAACAATACTTTCTGATTTTTTTTGCATTAAACAGAAATGGCAAAAAATTGCGCATATCTTTGCCAAAAATCCCAAAAAATTGCGCATTTCTTTGTAACAATTCCTTTCCTTTTCCTATGTCGATATTAAATTGTTCGTTTTTTCGTAATTATGTAAATCAATGTAACCAACACATGAAACCAATTGCTTCATTGTTTTTCGGCTGGCGGAATTTTTAATGTTGATATTAACGCATTTTGTGCTTTATGTGACAAGATATGTAGAAACAAATAGTGTAGGAAATAATGCGTAAGAGAAGCCAGTCAAGGACATACACCATTATAACACTTGTAAAATATGACAAAGTAATTTTATTTTACTCTGAGCAATAACGAGACACATATTCAAGAGTTACGCAAAAAGGCAAAACCCACGCCTTGGAATCCTAAAGCAAATTAAGGCACTCAAACAAAACCCGCCCTACAACAGAGCCTATACGTCATATCGAGCAGAGGTCGGCAACCTTTTTTGCACTGCGGACCGTTCTTGAAACTGAAATTTTATCGCAGACCGGCTCTCATGAAACTACAAATATTTAGCAATGCAAACGCAAAATTAGTTTATCATACCCGGGATGCTCGGGGAAAATGTTTAAAAGCATTTAACCTGAAAACAATACGGCCCGGTAACGGACTTCTCGCGGACCCGGATCCGGCCGCGGACCGGCGGTTCCCGACCACTGCTATAAGGGAAGATCAACAGAAGATGTAATATATACCAGTCACGTTTTGATATGGTGATGAAACGAAGAAGCTTACAGAAGCCAACGCTTTTCCCAAACTTGCACAACGCCTATTATGCTACTACCACTACTGCTCCAGTTATATTAGAGAAAAACAAAAATACGGTTACAACAGAAAATCCAGCCATTTAAATTTGCTGAAATCCAAAAAAACAAAAACGGATCTGTCTTCGAGATCCACGCGCATTAACAACCAGTGTGAGGAAAAAAGTGTGCACAAGCTATAAAAACGATTCTAATTGATGTTGTGACAATACTTCTACGATAAGTTCTCAGCGTAAAATTTTTGGCAAAACGTGGAAAACATTAATAACCGTAAAATCCACTGGGGTGAAGCAAAGAGCAACATAGAGCTTCACGAGCAACGTAGTAGTTGCTGCAAAATTTTAAATCAAAGCACATACTGATATATTTGCAAAAAAACGCAGAATATAAGATTTCGGTGCGTACCCACTTTAGCCAATTCGACGGTACATCACTCAAGAATTATGCGTACCAATTAACAGGAAGGCCTTGGCGTGCCATGAACGTTACGCGTAACATAGTTTGGGAAAATTACTTCAAAAAATCACCCCCCCCCCCAAATCGAGTATAATGGGTTTAAGTTAAATATAACTTATCAATAAAAAAGCTGTAAAATATTCATGAGCTGCATGAACGATATTAAAACAAATAAGCCGTGTAAGTGATTGACTACCTTTAAAGCCACAAAACAAAAATAATACCTTTTTAAGGTGCGCTATGCGATATGTTTCTAGTGCTTCGTGACCATCTCGTTGTTAGGACAAGAATGAACTGGACAGAAGAAACTATTGTCAATCCATGGGCGGCGATTTGATGACCTGCGGAATAAGGAACGCAACAGTTCGCAAGTAAGTAAAATAACATTCGCTTATCTTGGCTTATTTTGTGACCACATTATACGAGTGTTTTCTTAACCCAAATGGTATCGTCAACATTTTTACCACATTTTTTTCAGAGCATTTATAAACAAACTGAATAAGCAATCTTTTTGTTGGGATAAATGACATTGAGAGAGCCGGAACGTGGAAGTTTATTGATGGAGTGGTGATAACCGACATCTCTACTCTATTTGCAACCAACCAACCAAACAACTTGAATGGAAATCAACATTGTGGCGAGTTATGGGCCGTCACAGAATTCGGTATAAATGATGAGAATTGTAATGCAGCTAAACGTTTGATTTGCGAAAGACTTTGAAGCGCAACCATACCACAAAAGTGAAACATAAATAACTACAATAAATACGAAAGGCTACATGTCATAAAAATCAATGACATGTGATAAACATGCGAATGGCTACGCAAACCTTTTTTTCTAAGAGTATACTGGATGTGATTGTGTTCCTTTCAAATGCAAATTAGTCACGCGTGTTTATTTTGATAGCTCTTAACCTACCGAAACCTACAGTAAAGCAACTGCATGCCTTTTATTATCATACGTTTGCACCACATTTTTGGTAAACAAAAGGGAGCCCTTTGATATTCTTTGCGTCTTTGACTTTTGTGCAGTTGCAGTTCTTTTCGTTTAACCCCCCCCCCCCAAACACGAAAGACTACATTTCATAAAAATCAATGACATGTGATAAAAACGGTAGCCTAATGGCTACACAAATCTGTTGCTTTTTTCCATATTATGACGTCATAAGGTAACGTTTACAACATTTTTCGGTTTCTGTACTTATCATGTTTGTCCATAAAATACCTTTCGGTCATTAGGACGAAGGTATCACTATACCGAAACCTACTGTAAAGCAACTGCATGCCTTTTATTATCAAACGTTTGCGACACATTTTTGGTAAACAAAAGGGCGCTAATATTCTTTGTGTCTTTTGTGCAGTTGCAGTTCTTTTCGTTTAACTTTTTTGAATAAGAGGTTCCAAAATTTTTAAATAAGACTGTGCTGGCCTATCGGAAAAACACGTACTGTAGTAAGTTTTATTTGTAATTTTATCTCTGGTAACCTTTCTCTGTAGGTAGCACACTTAACAATTTGACTGGGATGATTTGTCCTTCATTATCAGTTCTGTATTTAGATGTAAGTTTACAATTTTTGTTTCTTGTTTGCTATTACAAATATGCACACGGTCTTCAACACAATTTTTATGTGCTACAACTGTGTATCTGTCCTTGCGCTTTCTTTTTCATGTGTAAATCTTTTTATACGCGTCTGTGAAAATATATAACAGATGCAAACTGGTTGATCGTTTAATATTTTCGCTTTACGAAACTACTGAATATGACAGGCTATTGAAATCGAATGGAGCAGACTGGTTTATGAAAACATTTTGCAGCAACGTATACCAAAATATATGTTGACACACAATACTTTATTTTCATAAATTCTGTACCAATTAAAAACCTACGTTCATTCAGCAAGAGTTTCTCAAATTCAGCAAAGAGTTTCTCAAACTCAGCAAGAGTTTCTCTTTTCAAAGAGTTCGACATTAGAACCTTAAAAAGATCCAGTGAGACCCAATGGATGCAGTTTAACGTCTTGCCCAGGACGACCTTAATTGAGTAGAACTGTTTCATAACCACTCTATATTCCAAAGATCAAGTTTTATTTTTGTAACATTTCAAAAATCAATAAAAGTGTTTCCAGGCTTAAGGGTCCAGAAGCGAAAACCAAGTGGGCTATCGCCGAAAAAAAGAATTCGTTTACACAGAAAATGCCTGGTGGTTGTTGCATGAAAAACGTAAGAAAACTGACATTCACTGTACAAATAACACAGGCTGTACACAATGTGACACAAAAGGAATAAGCAACCTGGTATAGACCAACGACAATTTGTTTCCAATACAAGTGAGTAACATTAGACTTCAATATTTCGACAAACAATTTGGGACTAATACAAGACATAATACTTAGTTGAAGTCGAGTAACCGTAGCTTTAAGCTAAACAATTAATGAGCAACCTGTTTCACACCCACAGCATAAAGCTCAAAAGGCCTAATATCCGATTAAAAACCGGGTTACTGAGGGTCACACGATGAGTCATTGTAAACTAGAACAGAAGGGAAAGGTAGAGCAAAAACGGAGGTAGTAACGTATATTGGTTTGTTTCAATGTTATATACGGATCTGAAGTTTATGTACAAAGAGAGGGGGATGCAAAAATCAATTTCCTATCCACAAAAGGCGATCCGCCGTCAATGGAAACCTAACAAAGCACACTTAACATACGACAAGACCACCGATAGACCGAAGTAAGTGACACGCTCCTTGCAGCAACATTTGTTATACTGTATGAACATTACATGACAGTTGTTTATAGGCCTACACACTCTTAGTTTTTCATTTTTAACGTTATTATTCCGAACGCTAGTTTTTTAAAGTTGAGTTCCCCCCCCCCCGATCCGCCGTCAATGGAAACCTAACAAAGCACACTTAACATACGACATGACCACCGACAGACCAAAGTTAGGGACAGGTTACTCGCAGCAACAAATATTAACACATGATGCGCGCGTCCAATCACAGAGAGGCATGCATATATAAGGGTGATGTGACCCGGGGTTAAGCGAGGTTATCTCGAGTTTTCAGTTTTGCCACACAATTTTTTCTACAACAGAATGTACCAGCCTTCTAAATACCATCCATTATACGCCTTCCTTGAACGAAAAATCGTGTGTTTTGCAGGTGGCCAAAGCGTGTGAAAAACCAACCTTTGTTTGCTGTAGTCTAAAATTTTCTTTAACAAACAAAAAATAGTAGATGTGGTGAAACAACTTTTATCTATGTTCATAGCGGGGTCTTTGCATACGGATTGGATGCGCACAAACAAAAGCGTGCGGTTTGGAATAAAGATGTATGTGGGCACAAAAGCAAGCAACATTTTAGTAAAAAGGAAAGATTCGCCAAGCTTTACCAGAACCAAAAAAAAAGAGAAAATATAAAACAAGTCAGTTATTTTCTAAGTTTACCAAACCAAAGAAAAAAGCGAGAAAACGAGAGAAGGAAAAAAAGCTGCCCAAGTTAGAAAACGCTTCTCCAACTGGCGTAAAATCTATGACCAATATCACTACGTCGGTTATATATGGGGGGAAAAGTAAAATCGACAAAGTTACAACATAAAAACGACAAAATACACAAGTATAAGACACACACTGATACAAAAAAACGACAAGGATTTAATTTCAATCTAATCCTGAGAAGAGCACAAATTTTCTTTGTATAGAAGCCAAGCACTGTCAAATTTTAAACGCTCAAGCCCGCGTTTATTTTCTGCCAAAGATCCTTCTTACAAGCCTTTGACCGATGTATGCTCTGGAGCACCTGTAAAACAATTCGTCGTTATCACTCAGTTTCAAATGACTTTAAACCATGCCATAGGTAAAGTACTGAAAAAAACATACTAGGAACGGCAACATCCAAGGGATAAAGACTAAAAAATCCCCCAAAAACTGCATGTACATCCTACAAGACTGAAAAAATCATGACGAAAAAAATGACAGTAACTACAGGTTAGAAAAAGATACATTGATTGGCTTTGGTATAAACATTGTCTTACAACAATTGTGCTCAGTGCAAAATAATTAAATTTTACTAAATGCTTTCGTTTTATAAGACAGTGTAAATATGTAAATTCAACCTAGCTTTTTTCCCAGCGTTGCAATGTATGCGGAATATTCGAGACCTCGATTTAAATTGAATGAAGTATAATGTAACAATAAATTATTTTGACACATTTGGTTGGACATTTCTTTCCATTAAAATATAAAAATCGGAAACCAGAACATACTGCAGTTGTCGATAAAAGTATATATTTTTGCATTAATTAATACAGCTCTTAAGCAGTCCAATAACGCTGAGTGTGGAACCATGGTTAAGGTCAACGGAATGGAATGTTGTGTTTGGTAACTTTTTTTGGCTTACCTCATTAAATTGCAATATGCCTCCAGGAGTCATGCAAAATGCATTACGGGCTGTATGAACCAGCGTAACGAACTCATCGTGGTCGCTTGCATGGTGGAGATGGTAAAGCCGATTGTGAATGAAATGAACGTACATTTGCAGACATTTGCTGACTATCGGCTGAAGGAATGGCGCGCGAAGATTGGTACAAACCTGTGTTAAAACCGAAAAATAGTTTTCCAGCGACCCAAAACTTGGGTAAAGTCTTTATATTTTTAAATAAAGCCCAGGTTAAATCATAAAGTTTGGTTACCAACGCAAATTACAACACAAATGATACCAAATGTAAAGTCAGGCGCGAATCAAGAAGGTTTCAATCAAACCTAGGCCAGAACCCGACCGAAAAAATGTGACAAGCATTTCAATTCCACCATTAACTGACGGAATTTTTCTTGAAATAACTTTTTTGACGTTCATTTCTACATACCTGTTGGTTGTTGCTCTCAGACAGAAACTTTGCAGTTTCAACAGCAATGTCTTCCCCCCCCCCCCCCCCCCCCCCCCCCCCCCCCCAAATGGAGAGGAAACTCCACCCACTGCCGCCATACAAAACTGCTGCACGTAATGCATTCCTAAAAACAACAGACCAAATTTATTTCCAACAAATCTATTATTTTACCGCAGTAGCGTAATATGGGGACATAGGTCCATGGTGCACTAAAATTACTAAAAAATGCATTTTGTAGGTACCACAAATCAGTGTTTCAAACCAAATTAGGGCAGAGTAACACATTTATTTGTTCTTTCCAAAGTTTTGTTACTATTTTCCAGCAATTCTCAGCATAAGAAATTTTCGAGTGTTTGTTTTTTGCGGAGGGTAACTTATGTTTTATCAACATTCTTTACAGCGTGCAACTCTTATGTTTTATTAACAACAGCTCTTTAATTCGATGCCTACAGCTCTTTTATATATCTCAGGTGTTTAATACAAGTAAAGACGCGTGCTATAAATGTCTGTCAACTTACCGCCCCCCCCCCATTTTCCAGCAATTCTCAGCGTAAGAAATTTCCGAATGTGTTTGTTTTTTTGCGGGGGGTAACTTATGTTTTTATCAACATATTTTACAGAGTGCAACTCATATGTTTTTTTAACAACAGCTTTTTAATTCGATGCCGACAGCCCTTTAATATATCTCAGGTGTTTAATACAAGTAAAGACGCGTGCTGTAAACGTCTGTAAACTTACCTCCCCCCCCCCAAAAATGTATATTATGATATTTCTGAATATAAAATACACAACACATAGTCTATGCGAAATCCAAGGTTTTTTTTAATTCCCCCCCCCCAGCTTTGTGGAAAGCTTCAGTATCCATTTGACGTCGTTAGCGTACGGTGGATTCCTGGCATATTTGTTATTAGGCCGATCCTCTGTCCGCTTTGTCAACAAGTCAAGAGCCAACATACCAACACGAAAGGCACTTTGTAACTGTAATTAAATAGGCAACATTATGAATGCTTTCAGATTGTACGATAAACAAAGCACTTAGGAGTATGTAATACGATGTCGTCCAAACATACTTATTCTTACAACAAAACCTTAAAATATATTTTTCTATAATTCATAAAAAATGTATATTATGATATTTCTGAATATAAAATACACAACACATAGCCTATGCGAAATTTTTAATGTTAAAGCTAGTAGTAGAGTAAGTAGACATACTAAAAGTGCACAAAATACCTAGTATTACCTCATGAAAGTGTATTGTTATGTCACAATTCTCCGCAAGGGCGCTCGGTGTAATAGAGTAAGTAAACATACCAAAAGTGCACAAAGTACCTAGTATTGTGAAAGTGTATTAAACGGCACAATTAGGGCATTTTATTGCAACCAAGAACAATTTATCATTTTATTACACACAGGGTGTAATGTTTTAGTTTGAACAAGATTGACCAAAGTTTGCAGTCACCTGTGTTGATATAGGAGCAGCTTGGAGGTTGATAGCGGGAATAGCTTGGATGGGAGGAGCGTTCTGGTGGTGGAGAGCGCTCGGATGGTGGTGATGAGGATCAGGAAGAAACGGAGCTCGACTTGCGTGATACTGGAGGGCGTGGAGGTTGGATGCAGGCATCGGAACCTGATGGAAGATCCAGTAAGAGTTAAACGAAAGAATATAATCCATAGTTTATGTGAACTACACTGGGAGATGTAATCCAAAACCCAGTGTATAAAACCCTACACCAAACAGAATCAACCGTTGTGCACAGTATTTTCACAAAATATATATTTCAGCAAATGTTTATGGCATTCTAAGTTCCTGTGATCGAATACAACATTGTTATAAAAGCGATGAAATAGTAAATCAGTAAAATAGTTATCACTGGGTGATGATAACCTCTGTAGTTGGATTTGGAAGTCTGATCTAAAACAGTTTTTCCTAACTTGGATATGTACTCTTCAAAGCAACATGCTATAGCTTTTAAGATTTGGGCGATCCTCTTGTGTGTATTAGTGCACCATCAAGCCATAATTGATCACATTGTGCCAGAGTCAACCAAATACATAACAAATAAGATTTCGATCATTATAAAGTATTGTATCAAAGTATTTTTTTTCTAAATTTTAACAACTGAGGTAAATGATTCCTGGTATAAAGTTATGTCAAACAACTTAGCAAACTTGATTATGTGGTTTCGTCTGTGTCTGCTCTTAACCCCCCCCCCACATTGAATCGGGGGCATACGTGGGTCCTAACAAGTTTGAAAAAAAAAAGTTTTCGGCGTTCCCATTACTGTAGAGTGTTTTTTTATTTAAAATAATACTGAACGTTATGCTATGCTATATTTGTAGTTCCCCCCCCCCGTGATGAGGATCAGGAAGAAACGGAGCTCGACTTGCGTGATACTGGAGAGCGTGGAGGTTGGATGCAGGCATCGGAACCTGATGGAAGATCCAATAAGAGTTGAACGAATAAAATAGAATCCATAGTTAATGTGAACTACACTGGGAGATGTAATCCAAAACCCAGTGTATAAAACCCTACACCAAACAGAATCAACCGTTTTACACAGTATTTTCACACAACATATATTTACACCAAATGTTAATATGACATCCTCAGTTCCTGTGAGCGAATACAACATTGTTATTAAGGCGATAAAATAGTAAAATAGTAAACTAGTTATCACTGGGAGGTGATAATGTCTGTACTTGGATTTGGAAGTCTGATCTAAGACGGTTTTTCCTAACTTGGATATATACTCCGGAAAGGTAAACAAAATGTCATAGCTTTTAAGATTTGGGCGATCCTCTTGTGTGTATTTGTGCACCATCAAGCCATAATTGATCAAATTTTGGCAGAGTTAACCAAACAATACATAACAAATAAAATCTCGATCGTTATGAAGCAATTTATTTCAACAAAGCACCTACCAAATTGAGTGCTGGCGCGGGGTGGATTTGCACAGCTGCCGCATACTGCATAGGGGGAATTCCCGGAGTTAGGCTGCCCATCTGGGGATCCAACATCGTTGGGGCGAAGCCGTGGAATATTGGAGCGGGGTGACATTGAATCGGGGGCATACGTGGGTCCTAACAAGTTTGAAAAAAAAAGTTTTCGGTGTTCCCATTACTGTAGAGTGTTTTTTGTATTTGAAACAATACTGAACGTTATGCTATTCAATATTTGTAGTTTTGCAACTTGGAACATAATCCAATACTTGGAAACAAGTGTGTGATGGCTAACATATTTGTTGGAGCAAGGTACAAGTGTTTTGTATTGTCAAAGGGCATAGTATTGTTAGAGCAAAGAAATTTTACTTAAAGCTTTGTCTATTTTTGTATGACATCCAAAGCAAAATTATGTAATGTTTCGCTTGCTAGATTAAGGCAAGGTGTTTCAAATATATAAAAAAATTCTTATATACACCAAAGCGCCGTGTTTCAAAATATTTTTCCAAAGGTTTTAGTGCTTTGCGCATTTGAAGACTCAAAAACCGTTGCGCATTGAAGACTATTTTTAGTGTTGTCGAAACCGAAAGTTTGGACACGTTTTGTCTGTTCTAAGCCACTGTCTGTCTATTTAATATTGATGTAGTACCTGTATTGTTATCACACCTCCCGGAAGAACCATTCCACTCACTGATACTGGAATAGATTGTGTAGAAACAGCTGATGCTATAGTAGGAATAACAGCACCGGTAGCTGTAAGAAAAAATACACAATTTCTTTTTACATAGTCAAGGTAAATGAAATCACCTTTCACAATAGTCAAAACTTATCATCGAGAGCATTTCATGTTTAACCACAAAATTATGGTGACGTATCTGTCGTTTTGTCACGTATGTGTGAAGTAATAATATAGTTTTGTACAACAGCAAGTCTAACAGCCAATTTCCGTGCTGTAACGTTGCTTAAAGCATTTGTGTTATTAAAGTCATGGACCAGATGGGCACATAGAAAAAATGGCGTATGTAGTTACTCTCTGTACGATGGGAGCCATTTAAAAACATATTACGGAAGGCATGTCAAATGAATGTGTCTGAACAGGAAAAGCAAACCAAAATTGAAAGGGTAGTGTCAACTAGGCTCAAAAAATGACACATAACATATTTGTAATAATGTATAATTGCTTGACAACCTTGTGTCACCCAGGATTTTACACACTAACCTGTGGAAACTGGAATGATAGCGTTGCTAGCTGGTACAGAAGGTGCAGAGGTGGAAAATGTTGATCGAGCAGGGGCCTCGTTCTCATTAGAATCGTTCACCTAATCACAATAGTAATTTATTAGTGTTCAACCAAAAATGAAAACCCTTTAACAGAGGGGACTATTTCCACTTAAAATTTAGTTTTTTTTGGCATTATGCGAATATTTTAAGGCCTGATTCCTTGAGATTTTACATTACAATACCAAATAGCGCTGTTATAAGCTATGTCATAGCAGTGCTCTTCAACCTTTTCAGTGGCACGGAACCCTTAAGGTATTTTGTCAAACTTTGCGGAACACCCCATAAAATAATTTTAATCAATGAAATACAAGTAGGCTACATCAAAGAAAAAAAAGATGCATTTTTGCTTAACACGCCCAAAGCACATAATAAAATTTGACTTTAATAAAATGATTCTCAGAAACACATTGCCATGTTACTTGCATCAGTACATTCTACATTTATCTCGCAATTTGGAGTGGATCAAGGCTGTGTTTATTACGTCACAATTGATCAATGGTGTAACCAAGGTTAACTAGATTGTACAGGCGAGCATTGCTGTTTGCAACAATATTACGAATCTTTCATGCTTGAATTGCTACACGAAACCGCTGGGCGAGCCTCAAAAGTTCACGGAACCCTGTAAGAGTTGTACGGAACCCTATGGTTCCGCGGAACCCCGGTTGAAGAGCCCTGAGCTATGATGAAAAAAAACTGGAATCAGCCCTGAAACGCACATGCACACCTACCACATATAGACTAAACAGACCAGTCTTACCACGTGTGGGAATGTTTGTCCGGCTTAATTTGTTAATGTAACTTTAATAGGCCTGGCATACTATGATACAGTACTGTTTTAAAATACAACTTGCATACCATATAAGATAAACTATACACCGAAGTCTCCTTTTGCTCCTTTGAATATTATAACTAACAATCGCATCTAACAGTTGCCCAAAGAGATTTTAAAGTGCAGTTTGCAACTTACTTAATAGAAATCACAAGGAAGTCCGCAAATTATGTATCGTATTGGCGTAAAGCTTTGCATATGGGCTATAGAATGCATATGGGCTATACGTTTCAGACTGTTTGCGATAGGTTCATGTCGATTAGTTGATAAATAGAACTCGCAAAGAGGTCGTTACCTTTTGGTGTATCCACTCCCATTGTTTGGCAACTTCAAACAGCACCTCAGGATAAACTCCACCGCTTCTGCCCGCTTGCTCCACCGCGTGGCAAGCTTTCTCTAACATAGGAGCTCCCTAAAACAGCAACAAACAATTAACATACAAATCACAACATAAATTCTTCTCATAATCGTAACTGCATTAAAAGAAACATATTTTTGCAAAAGGGCAAAGGCTAGTAATGTAAGTGTCCCTCCTCAGCTAGGTACATTCGCATTTGGGCAGTATTTGCAATTTTTCACTAACAAAGCTATACTGCGTATAGTGCGTGGCCACAGTGTGTATATCTCGTTATCGGTCACAGCAATCCGCAGGTTATTATAAAATCCAGCTTACATTTACCAAATAAAGTTTGTTTCACTGTTCTATTGCGAAATAATAAACTCGTATGAGCTTAAAAAGGTTACATAAAATCCTAGACAAGTTTTCAGGCTTTTATCTTTCTAGTTTAATGAAGTGATGGCTGATTTTTTGATGCAAGTACGTTTTTCACAAAATCGCTGAGTATTACGAATTCGCATTGCTATGCTACAAAGCACCTAGGTTCACCCGCTTACCTGATCTTTACACTGTAACAGGGCTCTAGAAATCTCGTTGGGGTTAAGCGCTGCAGCCTGTGGAAGCACACTAAGAGCCAACTCAGCCGCTCTGCGCACAGTGGTGCTGTCACGACCACGTGATGCACGATCAGCCAATGAGGCGGTTTCTGGAGGGGTCAGATGACCTTCCCAAGAGTCGACCAGTATATGAAGAGCGGCACTACCGATTTCCATTGCTTGGCCTGCGTGTGTAAAACCATTAGTTTTCTAATCAAGTAATCAATATCACATTAAGCTGTAGAGTGCACCCTGTTTCGACCTCTAAGGTCTTATGGCATCAAAAAAGGTTGGTGAGACATACCTTCCCAGTCTGTTACTCCCAACAAAGTGGAGTGCCATAAGGTGGCTACATTAGCTCATACGGCTGATCTCAGCTGTACTGATGTGACCTTAACGGTCCAATCCAGTGGTTCTTAACCGGTGGGAAAAGAATATTTTTTTCTGTTAACGTAGGGCACAAAACATCATTATAAAAATAACAGAGGGGGGAATTCGAAGTTGGTGATTGACTTTAGTGGGAAACCACACCAAAAAGGTTAAGAACCACTGGTCTAATCAGTGTGCACTTTCTGCAGCTTATCGTGTATTGGCCCGATGCTTTTATATGTCATTATATATACGTAAACCCAGTAAACCACCCCAAAACTGAACAAAATCAAACGGTTTACAAATAATCCTACAATTATATATTTTCACTAGTAATCTGGTAGATCATTAGCTCCCTATGCAAATAAAATTCGTTACGATTCCAATTAAAATGTATATTATTTAAAACTGTCGCCAGTTTGAACTTACCTGTGATCCAGGATACGTGAGAAGAGTAAGTTCTACTCAGCCAGTTCGGTGACACGCAATTGTGTAAGCCCAAAGCGTACAGGCCGATCTCAAATGCAGCCAGTACAAGATTCCGGTGAACCCCCGACTGGTTATTTCCCTGAGGTTGCTGCAAACAAACGAATTCAGCGTTATTGTATGTGTACAACGTCATAATAAATCAACAGTGCTTAAATTGTGCCCTAATAATAAAATCTCTTGCAAATACAGCAAAGGATGGCGACGATTTAGGGCCATTTTTACGGCTGTTACTAGGGATGTGCCAAAACTCCAAGTGTTCTGTTTGGTCGAGCACCGAACATCTCACGTTAATGCTCGGTGCTCGGCCGAGCACGCTCGGTGTATTATGACGTCACAAAAATTCCCCATTCCGTTAGTTTTAGCTCTACAAGGTCTCTTACGTCACCAGCGGTGTATTAAGCTGTATATGCCCATTAAGTACGCGTTTTCCATCCCTAGCTCTAGCTGTGTTACACGGCCCATCCCTAGCTGTTACATTTTTTTCTGTTTTTTTTTTTTTGGACTATGCTTATAAAAGCGAAATGTAAATGTCTTGTGAAACATTAAAATGCAGCGACAGATTTAAAGTTTTTAACTCCGAAATTTCCTCTAACAGTGCTCATACTTGCTGTTTTGTTGGTGCTATCTTAGTTTCCCAGTAAAATTCGTTTACCTTGAGTAAATTTATACATGACTGATATCAATGCTTTAGTGATTTTGTACATGTGATAACTTAATCGACGCCTTTCTCAGTCTGTTCACTGTTCAGTTAATTGTTGTTGGGTTGGGTTTCGTGGCTTGCTTATGTTAAAAACTTCATATATGTTTCATTATTATGCTTATTAAATACTGGTTTATATGATTCTATATGTACAAGGTAATAATACAAGCTTACAGTTCTGTTACAATTCCCAACTGGTAACTTACTTGCATGAACAGAGAAGTGCTGCTGTTACCGCCAGCTTTCACTAAAACATTCTTTGCTACTTCAAAGAAGAAATGCGCAGCGGCTTCAGAAGGCTGGTTGGGAATGTCTGGGACTGTTACTGAGTTCCTTCCTCGGCTCTAAAAGAATAAGAAATGGTGTTAATTAGGGGTTGGCATGTTTAGTAGGACACTGATCGTTAAGTTAAAAAGACTGCTTTATTGCATGACTTCTATTTCAATTTAATATTTCCCCCCCCCCCCCCCCCCCCCCCCCCCCCCCCCCCCCCCCCCCCCCCAAATGGATATAACTTAGCAATTCGTCTCAGACAAAATGTCTGAAAAGGTTCTTAAAACTAATAGAAGGAAAGTACACCAAGGTAATAAAGAATTAAATGCAATAAAGAGTTAAATGCAAGTTATTTTTCACACTGTGTTTTCCATTATTAGTGGATAAAAGAACCTAACGAGCAACTTTTTACGGCATTTCAGATCGAAAGATTTTTCAAATAATTTAAAAGATCAAAAGAAAACCCCCCCCCCTAAAAGAATAAGAAATGGTGTTAATTAGGGGTTGGCATGTTTAGTAGGTCACAGACTGATCGTTCAGCTAAAAAGACTGCTTTTTTGCATGACTTCTATTTCAATTTAATATTTTTGTGATTGTTTTTAAAAACTTTAACAGCTTTTTTGAAGTTGGTATAAGTTGGCAATTCGTTTTAGACAAAATGTCTGAAAAGGTTCTTAAAACTAACAGAAGGAAAGTACACCAAGGTAATAAAGTATTAAAAGCAATAAAGAGTTAAATGCAATAAAGAGATAAATGTAAGTTATTTTTCACACTGTGTTTTCCATTATTAGTGGATAAAAAAACCTCGAGCAACTTTTTACGGCATTTCAGATCGAAAGATTTGCAAGTAGATTTATTTTTCAAATAATTTATAAGAAGTGCTGAAAAGACGCTATTTTGAACTTACCGCTCATTTGAACAAACCTGACACATGTTATGCAATTTATTTACTACATACAAGTCCGCTCGCAGTTTCATATTTGATCCCAATCAGCACAATTTGTTAACTGACCTTTCTGAAACCTCCATAGCCAGGTTTGCTATTGTTCAACGCATTGGCTTGTGGGTTGGGACGAGGCGGAGAACGTGTAGATTGAGGGATTCGACAGGAATCGAAACTTCGCTTGTTGTCACCAGAACTAGTGCCCAGAGAGTCGGCACTGCTACTGCTCCCACTAAAAGTAGAAATGTTTTGAGATTAAACTGTTTAATTTAAGTAGACTCAGAATTTTTAGGGGGCCCGACTCTAAAAGCTGAGTTAGTCAAGCTAACGACTTTTTACTGACATTACATGTGTTTTGATAATGGATTTGGGATCTATTTCAACAATCGGTTGCGAGTTTAGATGTATTTACCGAAAGGAGTGGGTATTTTAGGGTACAAATGGCATGAGAGTCAAAGTTTTGGCTTGCATTTTTCTCAAATGTACATATTATGGAAGTAATGATGCAAAAAAGCACGCATTAATTTAGGATCCGTTTTTGGAACATAAATTGGCCTTCTACAAATACCTTGAGTGTTTTTTAATATGCACTAATAAGTTTAATAAACAACACCAAACCGTCAAAACTTATTAAACTTGAAAATCAAAGACCAAAACGCAAGCATTTTTGGAACATAAACTTCTTTTTATAAGCTAACAACAAAATGATTTAAGTTTTTACCTGTCGCTACTGGGACTGGGTGGGTAACGCTGAATGCCCCATGTACCTCCAGATGGGGCTGGACCGGAGTTGAGAGCCAGACTCACTGCGCTCGAAGTGGCTCCGTTTAAGTTGCGACGCCGTAAGCGCGGTGAAGTGTCACTTAGCATCGCCTCTTCTGATGCCGAACTGTTCACATTTGCTATACCTGGAAGTGTTTGTGAAAGTTACGACCATGCACTGGATTCAAAATAGTGTGTAGTAGGGATGTGCCAAAACTGCAACCCCCCCCCCGCTGAATACCCCATGTACCCCCAGATGGGGCTGGACCGGAGTTGAGAGCCAGACTCACAGCGCTTGAAGTGGCTCCGTTTAAGTTGCGACGCCGTAAGCGTGGTGAAGTATCACTCAACATCGCCTCTTCTGATGCCGAACTGTTCACATTTGCTATACCTGAAAGTGTTTACGAAATTATAACAATGTACTGAGTTAAAGAGTGTGTAGGATGAACAGAGCATTGTGATTACCCACAAGAAAACACCATTAGTTGCAACCATTTTGATACGATAGATATAATTTGTCCCCCCCCCCCCCCCCTACCGAGTACTCGGGTTCTGGCTCGGCTCGGCTCGGCCCATCCCTAGTGTGTAGAATGAATAGAGCATTGTGATTACCCACAAAAAACGCCACTAGTTGCAGCGTTTTGATACAATATAAGAAATTTGTACTATGCTGTAATTCTACCTGCGTTCGTATACTTCAGCATACCACAATACTCCTAGCTTTTACTGATAAGCTTGCCTACATTAAATCAGTTTTGCTTTTTAGCTTTTTGATCAAAACCTTTTGGACAGCAAACGAATTATGCAAGAGACATTTCACTAAATTTAAGCTGGCTTTAGCATCTCTAGGCGACAAGACGTAGTGCAAAAAATCTACGTTAGGATTCGAACCGACGGCAGAAGCCTATCCGCGTCTTGGACTCTGCCTAAAACGCTATAGGGTTAAACCTAGTGCAAACCCCCCCCCCCCTATGCTGGAATTCTACCTGCCGTGTTCTTATACTTAAGCATACAATAACACTCTTAGTTTCTATTGATAAGCTTGTCTACATCAAATCAGTCTTGCATTTTAGCTTGTTGATTAAAATCTTTTGGATAACAAACGCATTACTCAAGAGACATTATACCGAATGAAGCTGGTTTTAACATCTCGAGGCGGCAAGACGTAGGGCAAAAAATCTAGCCTACGTTAGGTTTCGAACCCACGGCAGAACATGCTCTGTCCTTTAAACTCAATACAGAAAAAAGTGGGAAAATATGTTACAGTATTAAATATTAGTTGAAGAGAAAAATTTAAACCCCCCCCCCCATCGCATGACGTAGAGGATTTTTGGTCGCCATGGGGACCGGACAACGAACCATCGACGTCACCTGAACATCGAAGAAAAATTGTATGATGTTTTATCCACAATTTTCCCCCCCCCCGACAAAAACAATATGTGTCCCCTTCAGGGAAGGGGACCCATAAATATTAGTCGAAGTGAAAATTTTACACTTGGTTCAATATCTCACAATGTTGCTTGCGTTTCGGTCTCACTGTAGGCGATCTCCACGACAACTTTGCGTCACGACGTGGGGGGCTGCACACCGTTGACGATGAGGGATAGTCGTCATCGCATGACGTAGAGGATTTTTGGTCGCCATGGGGACCGGACAACGAGCCGTCGACGTCACCTAAACATCGAAGAAAAATTGTATGATGTTTTATCCACCATTTCATGATCGAAATGCAAAGCACAAAGAATCGATTTTCTAAGCCACAAAACGACCACAAAAGCAAAGATTCAGATTCGTTTAACCAAAAAAATGAGTAGATAATTTTTAAGGGAAAATATATTTTAATTGTTATCACTATCGGTTGCTTATTCAAATAGAACACAGTGAAACCCAAAAATAGGCATTTACAAAACAATAATCCTTATACAGCTCCGAACAACATTTCCAAAACAGAGACAAAAATGGAAACGGATTGAAACACCAACTTACTGTAGGGATTTCGATCTTCCAGTCTGCTATCGTCATCGTCAGTGCTGTCGTCAGCAACAGAAAATCCAGGGTCGTGGTCATGTGACTGTGGAAAGTACGTCAATGTTACGTCAAACATAACTAGATTAAATTCATAGGATCAGTCAAGAAAGGTATGTGTTTTGACTATGCTGTCTTGTATAACAAAGAACGTGTTTTAAAATGCTAAAATGTCGCGTTTACAAACCTTGGTATGACAAAGTACGCATTATTTGCCACTCTGGTGAGAGTAACTTTAGGTTTAAAAAGCATGTTCTTATAGAAGCTGGTGGTAGTAAATGGGGCCTCATGTAGTCGATCTAACACAGGCAATCACAACGTTTTCGCGTTTGTAGACTGCATCACATGTTTTCGTTTTTGTTAATTATTGCCAATCTATACACTATACAAAAAGTATAGAATCTAGACGTGTAGATTGCTAAACTGTAACTGTAAGATGGGCATACTGTATCTTTTAGATTTAGACCATAAGTCAAATTTATCACAAGTGTTTGCCAATGCAAGACCAGCAATACATATTTTTTAAGACAAATGTGCATGGCCAGAATATCTGTAGACCTGACCTAACCCTACTTCCCCCCCCCCCTTATCACAAGTGTTTGCCAATGCAAGACCAGCAATACATATTTTTTAATACAAATGTGCATGGTCAGAATATCTGTAGACCTGACCTAACCCTACTAAGGCACTGAAACATCTTTCCCCTACAGTATTTAGCATGTATTTGACCCACTCTTGAAAGTCCGCTAGATCCTGGGCGATCAGAAGAGGAGAGGAGAGATCTTGATGTGGAGGAAGAGATGGGATGCGAGGTGGTGGACGCAGGGCGTCTCACGGGAGTCGTAGAGCAAGGAGGAAAAGCTGAGGAAGCACGGAGGTTGGATGCAAGGGATTTGTCCAGAAAGTTTTGGAGAATCTGTAACATTTGGAAACAAACTTGAAATACTAAATGTACGATAAGTGACATATTTACGTTCTTTGCTGTACATGGTTAGATAATTCGTTCAAGTAGCATAAATGGATAGCTCAACGCAGCCTTCGTTTAGACTTGAATACATATCCATTCGAATCTTGAATGTCCAGATAAACCGGTTTGCCAGAGACTTACCAACTGTTCACACTACAGTCAAAATAAGAGAGTCACCAGGGATATTATAGGTTGCATGTAATATGTAGAGGGCGAAATTCAGTACTGCCGCCAGATTTAAAAGCAAAAAAGTACTAAAGGCCATTATTTTGTCATAAATTCATACCTCAGGGAAATGCCATAAACCCTAAAACTGGCACAATCAATTGTAACGCTTTTTTGGGCAATGTAACTGTATCAAAGTGCAGGGAGTGCAAACAGGACTACCGCAGTCTTAGTAAATGCCTACCATTCTTAGCTTGTGGTGTTGGTCTTTGTACAGAATCAACATTTGCATTGCAAGTTCTCCTTTTTGTTTCCTTGTTCCCTCGCAGAGTAGAGGATGTTCAGCCTCAGATACATTCACCTAAAGTCATAGGCGTGTTTGTGGTAAATCAAATAACGACAATTCATGTAACTCAAACAAGGTGTTTTATTAATGTTAACCATGTTTTTAAAATATATACATAGTTGCACATGCAGTAAACCAAAACAAAAATATATAATGTTGTAAAGGCTTAACTAATCGACATCGGTTAATCCGACTAATCTGGACATATTTTTTGGCCGAAGCGGGTCCAGGTTCACTGAGGTTTACTGCATTTAAAAAATACGCGTTGTGTTGGTTAATAAACTGTTCGATACGATTAATAAAACGGTATGTATAATTTTTTTTAAAAATGGTTTGTAGCATGCACATTTTGACAATTGCTCTTTATATAATCAGTTAAAAATGCTTTCATTATCAAACGTAGCATGGTTTTTTCCGTTATTTACAACTGCAAGAAATTTGTACGAACGATTGGTTTTTTTAAGAAACTTCTATTACAGCAGTAGGGTTACCTTAAATCCCAGAGCATTGACTGCGGCAGCAAATCCTGAATCCTGATCGGCTGACGACACATCGCGTCTTGATGCGCTGTTTCTACCACCTGGTGGAGCTAAAGGACAATTAAATTTGTTTTTACTTGACTGACGTAAAACGCAAACCTTCTGCTAATAATTGCAGATAAAGTAAGTCCAGTTAAAATTCAAAATGGCGATTCAGTGGAGTCAAGCTTGTTCAGTAAATTTAAAACAATACATCATGTATTTTGAACAAATGGACAACACCTACATAAGGTGACCTTTTCGCGGCAAAAAAACACCATCGTATACTCGGCGTGACATTGTGTGTGTTTTGCGACGGGGTCGTAAACATTTTAAAAACAGTCAGCCTCGGTTAAACAGGATTCGGGTAATCCGAATCTTCGCCTAATGCCCTAATCCGTGACGAATTTTTTTATCCAAATCCCCCCCCCCATTCCTGGGACGCATCCACGGAGGCAAGAGCATGGGCTTTTTCTCTTAGTCTTGAAACCTCCCGAGGACCTAGAGGAATTCTCTTCATCAGGGCTGCTAATTCGCCTTGCTGATAGAAAAGCTTCACCTGTGGAAAGAGTTTTTTGAGGTTGAATATAATGATGTCTTAACTGATTACTGGTCGATCCCCTATCCCCCCCCCCGGTCGTAAACATTTTAAAAACAGTCAGCCTCGGTTAAACAGGATTCGGTTAATACGGATCTTCGCTTAATTCAGACAAAACTAGAGGTACAAATGAATTGTTATGTGGTAAGGCTTAAACCAATCGACGTCGGGTAATCGGAATCTTCGCCTAATGCCCTAATCCGTGACGAATTTTTTATCCAAACGGAGGATATAAACCGAGGATTAGCTGTAGTTTCAAAGCAAGATATAGAATTGCAACTCTGCTTTAAGATTCAACAAAATGTACAATGTGCAACTTACGTGGTTGACAGAAGGCATCAAACACAAATGTTGTCAACATGAGTGGAAGAACATGTTGGAATTCCTGGGACGCATCCACGGAGGCAAGAGCATGGGCTTTTTCTCTTAATCTTGAAACCTCCCGAGGACCTAGAGGAATTCTCTTCATCAGGGCAGCTAATTCGCCTTGTTGATAGAAAAGCTTCACCTGTGGAAAGTTTTTGAGGTTAAACGCGGTAATAAAAAGTCTTAACTGATTACTGTTCGATCTGGCGTTCCCCTACTACGAAGCTGACATGTGCAGCATGAGGCAGGTAACGGTGCTTGTGATTCAAATTTCGGCGGGTTTTCACTGAGCCTGTGTAGCTTAGTTGGTAGAGTCCCGGAAAAACTCCTGTCGTGGGTTCGAATCCCACAGCAGACTAGGTTTTCTAGCCTACGCCTTGCCAAATGGTGAATGCTTGGTGACGTGAAAACGTGCTCGATTTGGGCCTGCCTTCACACTGAGCATTGTTTTTGCCGCAGTTTCTCAACTTTAGGACATGACTCATTCTTAAGTTTTTTTCGGGTCCGGTCCGGTATGGGGGCTTGTACTTTCGGGTTCGCGCCGGGTTTAGGTCTCAATTTCAGTGCTGCTTACAACTTCGGTCATATCGGAAAAGTCTTCAACACTCAGTTGATGATATAAATAGTCGGGGGCTTATGCAAGTTAAAAACTACCGATCTATAAGCCCCCACCAATCAGTTAAGTACTCACCTCTAGTGCTTTGCTGCTTGCAGACAGTCGTTTCAACTCGAGACCATGTAAACCGACACGGAAGGCCAGGATGTGGTGACGCGGATGTTCGGATAGCACTGTACAGAGGAACAGGGCTCGTTCCAGGGACTTGCAAGCATACGATGTGCTCAGTCGAATCCATAACTTTCGGTTGCCAGTGCACTGTTAACAAATGCAACGTTTTCAGTTACTGGAAACACTGGACTTAGGCTTGGATTGATTGTTACAACTACATATGCCTTGTTTTGTGAATACAACATAGTGCATTTATGAAAACATCGACTCATAAAACGTTTGCAGTGAAAGCTTTTGATATCAGTTACACTGGAAGTCTTGATACAGTTGTATACCACAACACTACTAACCAACAAAATACAAAAATTGCCAGATTATTTATAACAAAAATTAATCCTGAAAGTTTTTAACGTTTAACGTTCTACTTAATCTGGGACATCAAAAATTCTAGTTTACAGTGCAATCAACTTAAGATGAAGTGAATTATTTCAGAAAAGACAACAAACAGCGACAAACGGACAGCAAATTAATATGGTAACTTGACATTTTGCTGGTATGACTTTTTCACAAAACAATGGCTTTACCTGCAGAGATTCTGGTTCCTTGATAAGCTCTTCAGGGTTGTTTAGAAATTCCTCTGCCAGTTTCACAGATAGCTCACAAGCTTCCCTGAGACGACCGTGTGTGTATAATGATTCAGCTCTGAAAATAAAGCAGGTAGTTTGCAATTACCACATTGATTATAGCAACGCAACGCGTAAATGCATTTACTGTACTGTAATCACCTAGACATCTTTAATTGTGTAACTAAAACATAGTGTTGCAATATTACGATATTTAGATGATCCTAATTGCATATAACCTTGCCTTAACAATTTAAAACACAGTTTGGCCCCCCCCCCGCATTGTTTTTGCCGCAGTTTCTCAACTTTAGGACATGACTCATTCTTTGCTTTTTTCAGGTTCGGTCCGGTATGAGGGCTTGTACTTTCGGGTTCGGGTTTAGGTCCCAATTTCAGTGCTGCTCACAACTTTGGCCATATCGGAAAAGTCTTCAACAGTCAGTTGATGATTGAAATAGTCGGGGGCTTATGCAAGTAGAAACTACAGATCTAATAGCCTCAACCAATCAGTTGAAACTCACCTCTAGTGCTTTGCTGCTTGCAGACAGTCGTTTCAACTCGAGACCATGTAAACCGACACGGAAGGCCAGGATGTGGTGACGCGGATGTTCGGATAGCACTGTACAGAGGAACAGGGCTCGTTCCAGGGATTTGCAAGCATACGATGTGCTCAGTCGAATCCATAACTTTCGGTTGCCAGTGCACTGTTAACAAATGCAACGTTTTCAGTTACTGGAAACACTGGACTTAGGCTTGGATTGATTGTTACAACTATATATGCCTTGTTTAGTGAATACAACATAGTACATTTATGAAAACATCGACTCATAAAACGTTTGCAGTGAAAGCTTTTAATATCAGTTACACTGGAAATCTTGATACAGTTGTATACCACAACATTACTAACCAACAAAATACAAAATTGCCAGATTATTTACAACAAAAATTAATCCTGAAAGTTTTTAACGTTTAACGTTCTACTTAATCTGGGACATCAAAAATTCTAGTTTACAGTGCAATCAACTTAAGATGAAGTGAATTATTTCAGAAAAGACAACAAACAGCGACAAACTGACAGCAAATTTATATGGTAACTTGACATTTTGCTGGTAGGACTTTTTTACAAAACAATGGCTTTACCTGCAGAGATTCTGGTTCCTTGATAAGCTCTTCAGGGTTGTTTAGAAATTCCTCTGCCAGTTTCACAGATAGCTCACAAGCTTCCCTGAGACGACCGTGTGTGTATAATGATTCAGCTCTGAAAATAAAGCAGGTAGTTTGCAATTACTACATTGATTATAGCAACGCAACGCGTAAATGCATTTACTGTACTGTAATCACCTAGACATCTTTAATTGTGTAACTAAAACATAGTGTTGAAATATTACAATATTTAGATGATACTAATTGCATATAACCTTGCCTTAACGATTTAAAACACAGTTTGCCTGTATAGGAGTGTTTCAGGTGATAAAAATGTTATGACTTATATCTCCTCGGTTGAATGGAAATCGTTTTACATTGGTCGCCAACGCAAAAGCACAAAAACGCAATCATTTGTCTAAACGTACAATCAATATGGACCAAAATAATATGTCAACAAATGGACCAACGAGTTTTGTTATGTTACCTTGTAAAAAGTGAATCCAGTTCAAGTCTGTACTTGTGATATATGGCGTCCTCGGCTGATGCGGCCATCGCTTTGGCAAGGTGGAGGTCTCCTCCGCTGCTGTCGTTGCCTGGCAACAGAAGAAGATACATAAACAGCAATAGTAGCATTTACGGCAAACAAAACTATAATCGCAATCAGTCCTATGATGGTATGTATATTATAATACATATAACTTTAAAAACAAACATTTTTTAACAACCAAATGTGCTTCACGCAGCACACGAACTGGCCTGCAATTCAAAGCCAAACACTTAATTTCCTGGTAACACAGTAACAATTTGAGCAAGTAGAAAGTCACAGTTAAATCGGAAGTTTAGCAAAGCTAGGATTAGGTAGGATTCGAACCCACGACTGCTGACCAATTTAGACCTGTGCATTACACGTTGAGCTATTTAGAGCCGTTGTATGTGTTACAAAGAACTCCTTCTAAACTGTGTTGTATAACATGCATATGTAGTCCACATAATTTTTTTATAGTATAGAAGAGTTTAATCGGTTGTTTAATTTTTCTTGGATATAGAAATCTGTGTTAGTCCCAGATTCCGATTCCAACACGTTTAAGTATGTAAAAAAAATTAAGTCATTAACTTCTGACTCCGCGGTATCGTTTTGGTGGCTCAGCTCCAAATACAAGTGATTTTTCTGACTCACACAAAGCCATTTCGAAAATTAGACAGGTAAAAATAGGGTGATAAACTTACCTGCTGAGGATTTGAGACCTTCTGTTGACGCTGGCTTAGACGACGAACTGAAGTCGGGTGGGTTGTCTGAAAAACAAAATGGAGGATGCTAAAATCGTTTAAGGGTTGACAGTGACATGTTACTACAGTGACTGTAAACAAGTCAAGCAACAATGTATATTAATACTGTGTGGAATTGTACATTATAATTTACCAACGCGTAGTTTAAGTTATCTACCGCTATCGTACACAAGTGTATGATGAATCTAGATAAGTTTTAATAAGACGGATTTGATTCGGGCCTGACTTCATATTTGGCCAAGCAAGTGTCGTATTAGATCTTGGCAAATCTAACTATCGGGCCAAACTTAGGCTTGTTTTTTTAAGGATTTGGGCCGGGTTTTGGGCTTGTACTTTCAGGAGTCCGTTTACAACTCAGTAGCAAGTAGCGTTATAACATAATAAAGAGTAAGTAGTGAATGAATTTGCAGAAATTTAGGCCTTCTATGTTGTTATTATCCGTGCACGGTCTGTAATAAAATGTCTATACTGAACAAGCTCTGGCAGTTTTGCTTTTGATTCACCTACTTTCAATGCCGTGTATACTGTTCCTAACCTAATCTCTACTCTACAGCTTTGGGGCAAACAGCACCTAATATGGAAGCGCTGCTTGTATTTAGCTGCTCGTTGTCGTCGGATGAGGAGAGAGTAAATTGTACGGGAGAGCAGCCGGATGATCCGTCATCTGATGTAAAATCTAATGGAGATTCAGCCACCTCCCATCTTTCATTACCTGGCGAAACAATTTATTGTAAAGGGTATGCAAAGAAAGTTACACATACAAATAAAATCTTAGTGCCGAAATGAAACTTTAAAAAAGAAGTAGGGAATGTTCTGTTTATGATCGATCATGTTTATGATATATATCATACATATATGTAAACACAAATTGCAAGTACGTTTTGAAAAACAATTCAAATAGAATGATTCAACCTTATGATAGTTGTTGTTAAAACGTAAAGAACGTATTCTTTAATAGCCAGAGGCAGCTTATACCTGTTTGTAGGTAAAAAGCAATGATGCGTACGTTTTAGCGCCTGGATCGGTCACAAAGCCTATAATTTTAAACATTTTCTTATTTTAAATCACACACTGTTTCCACTGCTTCAAAACAGTCCAGAACAGCGCTCTTTAACAGTAGGGGTGCACCACAGCAGACAAAGCAATGAACGAGTACCGTAGGGTGATCACCAAAAATGAGGCAAAACTGTCACTACACATTTGCGTATTTCTTCACCTTACGATTTACCCGTCTCCGCAAGCCCACTAAACAGTTAGGTAATTGTTACAATTACAGGAGTGCAAAAAAATAGTAGCATATTTTCCAAAGAGTGCAGGAGAGTAAAATAGTAAATCACTTGTCTAGAAAACCTATTACTCGATAAACACAATCCACCTAAACCTTAAGGCCAAACAGCAACACCAAGCAACACGCACCTAAATGGAGATTTTCAATATCACGTTCTATGCACGAGTCATCACTGGCGCTTCCGGCGTCCGTGTGTTTCCGTGTTAAGGCAAGTCTGTACGCCTGCGAGGGCCGACCCTTCTTTTTCACGGTGCCGATTGTGCGACTGTCCGAGGCCGCCGATTCGTAAAAGCAAGATCCGAGGTTGCTCTAAAAAAGTTTGTGTGCATGTGAGAATATATAAAACAATGCTTATGACAAAATAAAAACATAATCCTGTTAAATTATCGGCCGCTTTTACAACACTGAGCTTGTTTTATCTCTACGCTGGAGCGAGTTTGCAGCTGTGCGATCTTGTTATCGCTGTTTTACGTGTGTATGTTTTGCATTCTGTCGCTTTATAAGAAGTTTGTCCTGCAAGTTATGTCATTATCCTGATGAAGACGTCTTGTATAGGACGTCGAAACGTCGATTGTTTACAATAAAACTGCCGGATGAGCAATACTTGGTTATATAATCTTGATAAGTCACTAATAAAAGTCATTTGAGCAATACTGGTTAAGGTATTAGACTTAGAGAGTAAAGTTAACGTCATAACAAACATACGTATTTATAGCAACACGTAAACAAAGCAATGTGGTCTTAGGAAGCCAATAATTACAATTAAATCAGAGTTTTAATCTCCCTTAGTTTCATTGACAAAAACCAAACAAACAGACATATTATTTATCATTTAGTATGCTTTATCCTGTGCTTTTATAGAACTAAAGATGCCAGTTACGGAACATATATATATTCCACGTAAATTCATGGACTGATTCTATTACTTTGAAAATATTTTCCCTTCCCAGTGAAACAAGAAAAAGTGTTTCATTAAAAGCAATATTTTATGGCCCCCCCCCCGCCAGTTACGGAACATATATATATTCCACGTAAATTCATGGACTGATTTTATTACTTTGAAAATATTTTCCCTTCCCCGTGAAACAAGAAAAAGTGTTTCATTAAAAGCAATATTTTATGACGCAATCCAATTTCCAACACACTCACGTGATGGTTGTCACGGTTACCG